>JAPYYT010003014.1:0-14631 GCA_030522565.1 Ceratosolen corneri | reverse complement strand
CGGCGACGGTGGCGGCGGCGGCGGTGGCGGCGGCGGCGGTGGCGGCGGTGGTGGCGGCGGCCGCGCTACAATGTGATACGATGTGGTACAAAGCGTGTGTGCTCTCGCACGCTCGTTAAATTTTATATCTGTCGGGATTTTTTCACATTTTTCACACTCCCGGGGCCGTGAGAAAGAAAATCATTGTTTCATTGAGTGGGGGCTTCGTGCGGTATAAATTCGGTCGGCCTGCATATGCAGACTACTTCGTATTTCATCTGTTACTACTTAAAACAGAAAACAGTTTCGTTTTGCATTCAAGGTGAACTGAAACGGGGGGAGAAAAAATGTTGACATCTTTATCCTTGCGAATACTTCCTATTCAATTCGTAGCCAAACACTTGTCAGATATACGTAAGAGAGTACACCTAGATGCACGTGCACCTAGAGAATTTCTTAGATCTAATCGTATAAATCATTGAGAAATTAAGAAATCAGCATCTGTTAAAGTAAGGTACAGTAGTGCTCCAATCGTTCATAATTTATGTGGCCAGGTCCGCGGAAAGAGTCCGTTGCTGCTGTAGAGAAGCGACGGCCTATTACATAAAATGTCTTGATGTAAGATATTCATTGTAAATGTTCCTCTTGGTTTATCGCGCTGGCAATAACTAAGACTTAATTTACCTAATTAGGGTAAAATTCGTACTCGTTGAGAGCATTTGGACTTTCAAGTGGTGATGCCTGCAACAGCCTTTTAAGATTGGCTTAATAATAATAATAATCGATAAATATCGGAATGAGCACGTTTAAATGCATGAATTACCAAGGAAACGCCAATGAGCAGAATTATCAAGTCTCTAAGCATTTATTGATAAGACGAAATATTGTTCTTAAATATCAAATTAGGATTAGTAGCGTTTTGTTATTAAGACACATAGTCCTGAAGATTTTATCGAGGCAAGCATCCAAGTGACTACCGACTATAATGTTCACAGGCAGACGAAACCGAAATATTGAGAATAAAATGACATTTCATTCCTAATTAGCCCCTTCTACTTTGTCCACGTTATAATAGAACAATTTGACGAGACATGACTAGAATTTATCAATAATTACCATGTATATTGCAATAAAAATTTCAAAGCCAAGACCATAGTATATTTTACCATTATATTCGCTTATACTCATGTATGCCGAATAATAATGGAAATACAATAGACGACGTGTATAATTCGCATATTTGACAGTGAAGAAAAAAATCCCGCCGACGATTTTCTTCAAAGTGCTGATGCCATCAAAAGCCAAGTTCGAACGTCTAAGCGCTCAGGCAAACCTCCAAGAGCAATTACAGTATGTCGAATGTCATACGAGCGGCGGCGAATCGAGCGCACTTTTGTTATTGCCTAGTCTTTTTCTCACAAGGCACACTACTCGCTTTCATTTTGCACTCGCGCATTCTTGGCCTTTTACCGAAGCGCCCTCTCTGTTGCTTCAACCCTCGGAGCCGCCATTGCGTGGCCGTCTCATTGTTGTCCCAAGGGCCCACATTGTGCACCCACACCACTATAATAATTGCTCTAATGATCGCGTGCGCTGAACAAAAATGCCCCGTAATCGGCTTGCACCGGCGTGAGTGTCTGCCCGCGCACACGCACCCATGCACACTCAAGTGCATTGCTATTGTGCGTTGGAAGGAGTCAATGACGAATATGCACAATGTAAGCTCCGTGACTTTACTTCGCCTTATACTTTGAGAGGAACGAAGAGGCGTCGGATAAAGCGAGAGTGTGGCAAAAGGCTCCGGCCTGCAACGCTAGTGAATACGATTTTTATTTTCAAGCTCAAGTATCGCGTTTCGAAAATTACTTTAGCTTATCATCTCTTGATAAAGTGCTGGTAAAATTTGTGCAGTCGTAGATTAAATTATCGCTATGAAAATCTCTTTTAAAGCTCAATGTACAGATTTTATGGATTTAATGCATAGTGTATATTACTAATATAAATATAATAATACAAATGGTGCTCAACTTACATCTTATCTTACCTCTTGCAAATGGTGCACCGATAAATTTGTAAATTAGCGTTGTAAAATATGGATAGTTGGAACTTATTGACTTATGGTAATGTGTCGTTAAATTTTTGAATCCCTATATTGTATAAACTTGCGTAAGTTTGATATTATTTTGACCAATAATGTTAAAAATTATAAATAAAACTGCAGAGAAATATCCACAAAGAAGTCCAAGTATGCTCTCGAAAGGGAATAAAAAAATTCATTATAGACTGTAAAGAAAATTACCGCGCATAAATATCTTGGCAATTTAATACCCTATCAAGTATTTAACACCAATATGAAATAATCAAGAAAGTCAATGGATCGTAGAGCAACGTAATGAATCTTCGTGAGTATTACATCGTAATTAGTAAGCGGTCAAAGAGTATTGAAAAAACAGCCGGACAACCGTAAAAATCATCCCGATGAAAAGTCCTAATAAAGTGAGACATACCAAGTAACAATAGCCTTGGAATCGTCGGGATCGCGTCAATTTTTCCGTGACCTTGAAGTAGCACAGAAACGGTAAAAAATATTTACACCAACTCATCCGACAGCTAAGTTAAACGCTTAAAAAGAGAAGGAAGAACGACATCTCTCCCGCAAAAACAAACTAGTGGTACCGAAAAAAATAACTTTCGTGCGTCGAAAAAAGGGAGAAGAGTCAGATAACGAGGTAGCCGGCGAAGGGTAGTTTTTTCCACTGACAAAACGCAAAAGAGTGCGAGAGAGAGAGAGAGAGTAGGAGAAACGGCATATATAGGGCGGTCACGCGAATGAACCCTACTCTCTCCTCGTGCCCGTACGAAGTTTCGAAACCCACTTCTCTCCCTCTCTCTCTCTCACTCGCTCAGTCCTTCTCGCTCAACAACCCAGACCCTGCAGCTGTCAAACGCAGCCAGAATCTTCTTCTGCTCGTGACAGCCTGGAAATGAAGAGAATGCCGCTGCCGTTGCTGTTGCTGTTGCTGCTGCCCCGCACTCGCCGTACTCTCTCCGTACGTAGTTGCGTGCGCCCACCTACGTTTTTGCTTCTGTGTATGTATTGCCGTCTATACGCTGTGTTTCGCACTCTGTGCTGCGAGTGCAGTGCGAGCGAGGAAACGAGACCGAGACCGAGAGACTGAGAGAGAGAGAGAGAGAGAGAGAGAGAGAGAGAGAGAGAGACAGAGTGAGGGCAGGGGGGAGGAGAGGTCAGGGGACGAGGCGCTTCATCCGCGATCTCTTCTTTCCCTTCCTTTTGATATGGCGAGAGGAACCCCCTTTCGGCTTTAATCGTTGCTCACGGATGCAATTATTTTCTCTTTTCTTCTTTTATCCTTGTCGGGGCTTGCCTTTAAACACTTAATTATACTTTTATTAGCTCACGGGAAAGAAAGAAGAAATAAAATTAAAAATGGGATTGATTATGTAAGAATACCTACGTCCGATTAAATTACGAATAACGCTATTGTCATGCTCACCGATTATTAATTCAAGAAATTACATTTTCAATCTGCCATGATCTCACGCTCAGAATTGACAGAGATCTTTTAAGATACTTTCTGGTATTTGCGGCAGGCTGTATGACGCCGTTAAAATTGCAAAAAATTTCATCCGCTCTTGAAATAATGTAAATTTTTATCGCAACCCCAATTGAAAGCATCTTAAATTGTCCAGAGATAAAAAAATGAGAATACCAATGACATGAAACTTACTGTAATTAATCTTTTAACTTTCAATTAAATCAATTCGTCGAGATGCATTCACAGATTTAGCCAGAAGTTACGTCTGCGAGGAGTCAAGTAAGACAAAGATAATAAAGAGTCTTAAGCGCTATTGGAGGCACAAGTTCTCGTAAACTAGAAAAATCGAATGAACCTCGACGTGGAAAATCTTTATTTCTAGATTATCTCTTCTGCTACTCGATCGATCCTTGTAGTTGTTTACTAGTAGAGAGCAAAACTAATGAGAGAACACGGAAATCGAATGCGAATGAAAGCAACATTTTAAATATCCACACCTCAAATAAATACAAACTGCTTTAGCCTATAAATATAAAGAAGTCCCGATAAGAGACATAGAATTATTTATAAAAATAAAAAATAAAAAAAAATGAAAAAAACAATCAGGAGCGCGTAACTTACACTTCATTTTGTTAAAAATATTCGATCATTATGATTATTTACATTCATCGTCTGTCCGCTTCTCGCTCAACCGTATCTTCTCTCCGCGTATCTGATGTTCTCTCAAGTTTCCCTCCGCGTTCGCTTTTTACTACTCCTTTTTCTCGTACTCGTTGTTGCCATTTTTTTGTCTCCCAATACGGTATCGTTCGTAAATGCACTCGGCGGGTGGATACGCAGAGCCCTTCGTAAATACCACATTTTAATTATTCTACAGGCGCTCTTTTTGCCGTTCGCCAACAAGCTGTGCTCCGCTTGCCACTCTCGTCTAAAAATGTGCGGAGACCTACCGATGCGCATATAACCCTGAGCACTAATGTACATAGCGAATGGCACAGAGAGAGAGAGAGAGAGGATGGGGAGACGATGAAACGCGGTAGAACAATGCGGGAGTGTCCCATAAAAATCGAAAAGCGCCGTGAAAATTACGTCCACGAGTTTAGCGGCTATAGCAGTGGGATGAAGCGCGAGGGAAACTTAAAATCAACCAACTTTCGCGCGTTGGTCGTTAACTTTTATTTTAACCCTGGCTCAATTAAACTTCGTTGCTTATATCAATTGACCGATTAATTGAAAGTGGCAGAGACGTTGGCATTGGAAAAGTTACGAAGAATTTATTTAATTTTTTTTTTTTTTTGCATTCTATTCAATGCCACGTATCAGAATTCCCTCAAAGTTCTAATATTCAATACTCTGTATGTTATACAATTTTAACATTTCAGCATTCGTTCATTTTTACAAATTTTATGCCGTTTTCTAATACCACTTCCTACTACAATAATACAGCCATCCACCGATTTAAAAAATCTAAACAATACAATTTACTTACTCCTAACAATACCTTTTGTCGTAAAATTCTCTACTCTAGCCTTACGATATAACGCCATCTATTTCTTCAAACTCGTCTAACCAATTAACAATTCAATAAATGAAATATCCACTAGCATAAAATCATCCCAATTGACATATTGAAAAATTCAAAAACATTAATTCCGCTCGTGACTAGTCTCCGATAAGAGAATAAGTGCGCCTAGAATAATGGGTCCACTCCAATTTGGCACGAACAAAGCACAAAAATTAATTTCCATACTCGTTTCGCAGCCAATTGAGAAAATTATATTATACAAAAAGCACAGAACAACGTAAAATGATGGAGAGCAAGAGAACGAGAGGAGACAGAGCCTCTCTTCTGCCCTTCCGTATATTTTAAAAAATACGACGTATAAATTTGTCGCAAGAACGCATTTGAGGGATGAAAATGACTCGAAGACATATTACGTGTGCAAAACCATTGTGCGCAGCTGCTTCTACGACAGACAAGCGTCTTGTCACGAATTATACATACATGTGAATTTTATATTGCAATTGATATCGTGCCGTGGACATGTACGCCACAGAGCAATATATATATCTAAACGGTAAAATTCATAGAATATCGATCTTCGTGATAAATGCATTCTTAACGAACGCGTAATAACCAACTAAACTGCATAATGACATAAGGCTTATCCTACAAATATATATTCGGTTTATCAAAAAAATAACTTTTATCCAAAGACACACTCAACGCTCATCACACTATTCGTCTGGGCATGAATTACTTTATTACTCACTGTATTACTGATTGCATATTAAATCGCAAAACGTCATCAAATTTCAAGGCTATAATGTATATCATTTGCGTTCGTTCGTGACTAAAAACGTTTCATTAAATACAAACAATTAATTAAGGCTTTACGTATAAGCACGAGGATGTAAGTGTTCGAGAATGTTGTAAAGCCAGAGAATTTGCCAATATCTTTACGCGTTTCTTAAATATTTTTCTACATCTGGAAAAACTCGAATTTTTTTATATTTTTCCAATAACCCATACACGCTCTCTTTTATTACGCTTCGAGTACACATCCGATTGTAAATTCAAAACCCACGTAAAACAAAAAGCATACAGGAGAAAGATTATGTGCTTGTGCTGCTAAAGCATACACGATGTGAGGCACAAAAGAAAAGAAAGGGGAAAGATAGAGGAAGATAGAGGATTCGAAACGCAGATGCACCGACGGCTGCTGGCTGTTTAATATCAGAGCCGCACATGGGTACAGCTCAAAGACACATTTCACTAATATTACAGAGAAGTGAGAAAAGCGGGAGGCGAATGCAAGAGCAAGAGAGACAAAGCGTCATATTCACTTTCCTAGTCGCGTACACTTTACATATCTCACGGCGCATTAATATATTCAGCGCGTATGAATATTACGCCGGCAAAGTGTACGAACCCGAGCAAGCGAAATAGCGCGAGGGGGGTGAGGGGGGAGGTGGGTGGGGAGGGGGCAAGAGAGGAAACCAGAGAATGGAAAAAGAGAGGGAAGAGAGGGAATGTACGGGAGAGAAAGACAAGGCTCGCGTGCGTACATTGGCTAAAGCATTGTGCCTATCTCGCGAGCTCGCGAGCTTCATGAAATCTGCGGCTTTCATTGTTCTACGACGGAGAGCTTTGTGCTTTGTGCCTATACCGCCTTTCTCCCTCTCTCGTCTCCCTTCTCTCTTCTCTCCTCGTGCAGCAACTGCGGAACTATTCTCTCGTCCTTTGAATAAGGAACTAATGAATATCCCTGGACCGTGCACCGCGCGACAACGCGCGCGCGCGCGCGCGCACCCGCGCCCGCGCTTCCTTTTCTCTCCTCCTTCTCTCCCGTGCCTTCTCCCACCCCGCTCCAACCCATCTCATTACTCTCTATATCCCTTTTCTCTTACCCCTGCTGTCTCTTTCTCTGCAAGATAGCGGGAGAAAGAGACGAAGAGGCACTATTTCGTGAGGAATTACGTTTATCGAGTCTTTTATACAGGCAATATATCGCGCTGAGCTCGTTCCCTATAATAGAATTCCTTCGTAGGGACAGCGCGTCGCCACATTCGTACTTCCCAGCGAATTCTTTCATAAAGTATTTTCCTTTCATTTTCAAAGGCAACATTTGTATTCGAATTTACGATATAAAAACACAAACGAGCCGTGTTGTAATATTTAGTATCCGACAGGCTAAGACGCTGCCTCGACTATTTATCCAAGGCAAATTATCGCGACCAAGACTAATGTCGCCACGTATGGCGCGCGATTCTTTACGATCAAAGGGAGTAGAGCAAAAAAATAGTTTAATCAATCGTATATATAAGAGGCGCTTGCATCTACAATCTTTTAAAAAGTATAGAAATCGTAGCAGAATACGTATTGCAATAACGGCAGCAAAATAACGAGAAACAATAAAAAAGTTCGGTGAAACGCTTCGGAACAATATTGCGGCGTCGAGTCTAATCTCGAGTCAGCCTCAGCATCGCTCAAACGTTGATAAAATCACGGACGAATGGCATTTAAAGAAACATCGAAAAATTCAACTCTTGGTGTATGTACATTGGACGTCCGCGCGAGCGATGCGTGAGAAGCGCGCGTGTCCGCTCTTATGGACAAGAAAGCCAGCACAAGTAAGAGGGGAGGGAGAGCGACGGTCAAAGAAGATAGGACGAGGAGAGAAGAGGCTGGGAGAGAGAGAGAGAGAGAGAGACAATGGGAGAAGGCCTGCGGTGATGGATCGTCCAATCAGTGCCGCAAGATGGAGCACGGCACAGGACGACCGGGGCCCGACGTGTGTACGCCTTTGTGCTCGCGCGCGCATGCCTACATGTGTGTGCGCGCGCGTATACTCGCTTACAGGTATGCGTGAGTGTGCTTGCGTGCGTGCGTGCGTTTTCGCGCGCGCGCGCGTGTATATATGGTATGCGTGCGTGCGTGCGCGCGTGCGCGCGTGTGTGTGTATATGGTGTGCGTGGCTGCGCGTGTGTGCCTACGGGTTAGCGCGGCATGGATAAAGAGCAAAGCGCGGAGATACGGAGAAGAGAGAGGTCATGGTCGGGTTGCTCTCCTCTCCGCGGCTAATCGAACAACGCAAGATGTTTTCTCGCAACGCCGTAGAAATTCTGGTAATACCCGGCTTAGCTTTTACATAACCCGAGTGTTGCGCGGCACCACACCACAAAAGATCAGGGCGGGACGATTCGCGCAATGAGTTGCCACCGGTCGCGGCCAGATATTCCATGCCACCAGCGGCTATTTGGCTTCTTTTTATTTATATCTTCGATATTATCACCAACAGGGCGTCGTAATTATTACGTTTGCGGCGGCATCCTTAAAGCCATGTAACTGCCTAGGACGACTGTAAATGTAATAGTCGTGAGGATGTCGATGGTACTCATCAGTAATATGATAATGATGATGATGATGATGATGATGATGATAATGGCGGCGGCGGCGGCGACGACGAACGTCGATGACGATGACGACAACAATGATAATGATGATGATCATGATGATCGTGATCATAATGTTCTTTGCGGCAAAAAGTCTCGTTAAGACGCCGGTTATAACTTACGTTAGAGCACGGCTTTCATGTTATTAATTATTCATACAATTATGCGAGCTATTCCAATCGACTTTTTATTCGTAAGCGATTTATAATAATTGCCTAGTATTCCCTGGAAATTTAATGTCGAATAAAATTTAGTCCTTCAAACATTCGCCATTTCAAAATGAAAGATATTTTATGAATGGGCTGTATTATACGATTTTTTCGTCATTTATTAATCATATAACGGCACATTTGGTGTAAGAATCAAGATAGTCAAATTACTCGTTGCACAGAATTAAATATCTAAAGTTGCCAGATTTTTCAGCCTCAATCCTGTCCACGTCAATCAACGAGAATCACTAATTTCTAACGATTTTTCGCGTCCGAGATCTTTACCTCGCCTCCAGCGATGACTCAATAAACTCCCCAAAAGTACAATTGAAGGGAATAAAAGTTGAAATTACAGAAACAGGGCTGAAAACCGCAGCAGTATCTTTCTCCTCGCCTTGGTGCGAGAGCTCAGGTATAACTTCGAGGCTGCGCGCGAAACTTGTGGTTTCGTTCGGAAGAGAATGGGGAAGCGCTTGGGACGAACATCTTTCAAAGCGTCCGAGCGGAGAAAGAAAGATGAAACAGAAGAGACACGGAGAGAGAGAGAGAGAGAGAGAGAGAGGTGGTCAGAGGATGGGGAGACCTCCGTTACTCGCGGGTAAAGAGACCTTTCCAAACAATGCTAATAAATCTATCGGGAGCCATGGCGGCGGCTGTTCAGTGCCGAACTTCCGTTTTCCTACGCCGCCGGTCTCTCCAACTCGCCAACCGAATCTGCATCGACGAATGGAAAACTTTGAAATTGATCGATCGTGAATATTCGCTGAACGAAAAGGGCATTAGCTTAGTTAGCCGATTATTTTCCCTACTGAACTTTCCCATCGAACTCTTCAAATGTAGTAATTGCTTTTATAGAACGATTTCCCTCCGACAACTTCTCGATTGATTTTTCTTACCTAACTTTCCTCCTTTCAACGCCGAAATTTATATGATGGATTCATCTATTTATATCATCTTGCGTGGTAGCTAACCGAATCTATTCCCATGCAAAGACGCTGTACACTATCACTAACGCTCGACAAAGCGTAAAAAATAATATAAGCATCATTAATTATACGGGATAAAAGTAAAAAGCAACACCTCTTCTCTTGCGAATCATTGTAATGGTCGAGTAAGCGACGAAAAATCCTCGAGAAAATGAAAAAGGCAGATTACGCTGAGGAAATTTTCGAAAGAAACGGAAGGCAGAAGAGAAAGAGTTCGAATTAAAAGTACAAAAACGCCTGAAATCTAGATGTAAAGCTCCATGGTTGGCTAGGATTTTTTTCACATTTAGCACATAATTCTTTGACGAGAGTGGGTATGCTGGCCTTGTTTGAAACCAAGCACTGGCACTTTAAAAGGAAAAGCGAAAGACATGGAAAACGAACAAGAGCAGCCAAAAGGTGGAGTGCGAGAGCGTGAGAGAGAGAGAGAGAACGAGGGAGCAACTAACAATGGCCGCCAACCAAAACATCCGATAAATCTAACCGTCCTGGACCTCAAGCCCCTCGGGGTTTTAAACTCTCTTGTTCTCTCTCTCTCTCTTTCTCTTATTCGCGCGCGCATTCTCCCTCTCCCTCTCTCTCTCTCTCTCTCTCTCTCTCTCTCTCTCTCTCTCTCTCTGGAATACGCACACACGCGCACACTCTATCGCCCTAGCGCCGAAACCGAGACCGATGCGTAACCCTTACATTAATGGCAGACCTCAACGTCGAAGGGCGGAGGGGGAGAAAACACGGTAGACTCAGAACTGCTAGCCCCCCGCCCTCCCCGCCGGCCGTGAGGGAGGATGATGTGAGATCCATGGAAAGCTAGCGATGAGAGGGATTTTTCCATAAATCTGCAGGTTATTGTTAAGCGTAGCCGATATTTACATACGGTTTTGCCGTTTCGCCAAATGAACTCCAAGAGGATTAGCGCTGATCGAACGAATGGTTGTCTAAAGATAAGACTGTACAAGTTCTTCTTCCAAGTTAAATTTAGAGCTGCCATTTTTTTATATTTGAACAGGTCAACGAACGAACATAATATTAATCTCAGTTTCTATTTTCATCTACAAGTGACATAATATATTACCCGACAATGTTCTCTATCTTTGCGTGAAATTATAGCACCGTGGGTCCAATAAAAATAAATGTCTAATGAATTAATGAGGATAGGAGCAAACAAGTGACTATTAAAGGCAACCTCGCGAAAGTCGTTACACAGATTTACGAAACTTTGATCTGAAAAAGATGCAATAACATGTACGGCCCTTGTGCTAAGGTCGAGAGGTACTCTCAAGCTGATTGTTGCCGCGGCTGATTTTCCTAGATAGTGCGAGGTGGTCAAGTAGTGGTGGGGTGGTCGGGCAGGGCTCGGCGGGCGAAAAGTGGCACGATAAAGAGGGGGAAGGGGAGGTGGATGATGGTGGTGCCATGACGCAAGTCTCTCGGTAATGCGATCTACTGGCCCTCCGGTTTTCATCGAAATTTTCGTAAATTTGTATGCGGTCGTGTCGTAGTTCGTTTAGTGACCCTACTCATGCACAGGACACGCGCGCGCGCGCGCGCTCACCTTTTTCACTATGAAGCATTCAAAGGTGCGGAGAAGGCGAGTGTAGGCTGAGAGTCAATGCGTGTCCGAGGCCGGATCCCACAAATTGTTTCTAACTTCTTGTAATGTTCGTTGGAATCGTAGGCAGACGTGGGGATAAATAATATCGTGTAAGAACTAGGAATGGGAGAGGAATTTCAGGAGGTTGGACAGTCGCCTAGGCGCTTCCGACTCCATTGCGTATTCAAATAAATATATGTAAGCCCGAGGCTAATTAAATGCGTTGCGCGAGGGTTAAGCTAATTGTTGTATAAATTTCTAATATTTAGTCCCCGGGTTCGCTATTGCGTACGAGTGAGACGAAAAAAAGCGAGCGAAATGTTCCAATGCTTCTTATTCGCAATCTTCCTTATTTATGTAATAACGGCTATTAATAGACCGCATGTGCATTTGAATGATTACGGCGATTAATGTTACTTTGCATTTATCGGCTGTATACACAATATTTATGATTTATTTAGAAATAATTCCATGCACTTATAATACGCGTATAATTTAACATCCGATTATTTTAATTCCCCGGGTTAAAAACTTTTGTTCCTCATTATTATTCGTTATAGCGATGTAAGTGAAAAATTAACACAATTTAATAATGATGAATCACGGTGAAACGTTAAAATCGAAAGGCAAGTCCCACATAATATCAATTAACCTAATTAACCTAATTAAGCTAAATTACTTTGCACGGCGTGGGGAGGATAAGGCAGAGTCGGGCGGAGCTCTAACAAGACACTACATCCTCAACAACTGATAAGAAATCGCTATCGTCACCGACTACGTAAAAACATTTCGCCGATCACTCATCTTAATCGAGACGCTCGCCTTCCCGCGCCAAAAACGAAAAAAATTACACCACCATACGAGCTTATCGATTACCTCGAATCTCAAGGTCAATCTACTCGACCGACTCTATGACGTCAAAAGCAAATAATGCCTCTCTCTCCCCCCACCCACCTCTCCCACTCTGTTCCCCTCGACCACCCCCGCCCCCGTACCCCGGACCATATTGTGGTTGTAACGTGGTACTCGCGCTCGGGCTCTGACCAATTCGTCCACCTCTGTATGTTTGCGTGCGTTTTGTTGAACAGGCTTAGTCGCACGTATGAATATGAGGAAGCGCAAGTATTAGAGTACGGAGTACCGAGGTGCGCGGAACCATCGCGTGAGTCCTTCTCTTCTCCATTCTTCAGCTCTCTTTCTCTCGCGTCTACCATTCGGTGCTCCTCCTCCAACCCCCCTTTTTGTTCTCCTCCTGCTTTACCAACTACGAGCGAGTGAGAAGGAGCGACGTAGTCGCGGCAAGAAAAGGCAAGTGGCGGAAGAGAGAAGACAACAGAGCTACGAACCGCGGATGGCAAAAGAAAGGAGCAAAGTATGATTCTCTCGAGCCCGCAAAACAGCAGGTGAGAGGGAGACGAGAGAGAGCAGGTTTCCGTGGGCGGAAGGAAGAGGTCCCGATGAGAAGAAGACGAGGCCGAAAGAGGACAGACAGGTTGGCCCGAGAGTGAGGCAGAAATTGAAAGAGAGAGAGAGAGAGAGAGAGCGCTCGGCTGCCATGGTTACCGTCGCATTCCCGCCTCGCCTCGTTGCCATGGAGACCTCACTCGCGCTAACCTTTCGCAGTGCCTCGCCGCCGCCGCCGCAGCCGCTGCCGCTGCCGCCAGCGTCGCATCATTCCATCGCGCGCCGAGGAGAGAGAGGGTACGACGATACTACTACCCGACTCGCCCATCGGCAAACGCATAGGAGCGAGAAGGAACAAACGATACTGGAAGCGTATAGCACAAGACCCACCTGCGCATGCGCCAGAACAATGCTAGTTCTTTTTTGCACTTCTTTCCCTCGGCCACTTTTCCTCTATTTTGCGCACTTATCGCGCCGACTACTTTTCCTTCCTTACTGAATTCTCCTCGGCTTTACATTTTTCGACTATCTTACTGTCCTGCTCTTCTTTAAAAAAAAAGCAGTGATTTTAAACGAGGAATCTCTTGCTTACATTTTATTTCATTATTGCATTCCTCCCGGATTAATTGCGCACATTGTTACTCGCAAGGCAACGAAGCCTCGCAATATTTTACGAAATAACTGACTCGGCAAATAAACCATCGTGCATGCGGAGCTTATTGATGATATTGTTAATTTCCCTTATTGCAGGCGCGGATGATCGATTGGCTGCTTCTCTGACGAATGGCATAACTCCCTAGCCATTTGATAAGAACGCTCAAAAGTAGCATACGAATCAGAACGACCGCTAAATAAATATTGAAGAGACATACGCGTGTTAAGGAAAGCGCGAAGAGCAAACATTCGTAGAACACGATAAGCATTCCGCATACACACGAAAATCCACTCGTCGCATTAGTTTCGCGTTGCGGGCAAAGAAATAATAACATCAACAACGACATCAACAACGACAACAACAACGACAACATTAACAGTAATGATAATGATAACAATAATAATAGTAGTAGTAGTAGTAATGAGAATAGTAAGAGCGATAGTGGCAATAATGGTAGTAGAGGGCGTTGAGTGGATGTGCGACATTAGCATGCCGCTCTCGTCGCTCATAATCCATCGGAGACAACGCCTCCGCGCGATAACTGCGTCGCTAAAGCCAAACGAAGAAAAACGAACGGAGCAGCAGCGGGGCGCCCCGCTCGAGATCGCAAAAGGTGCGGGACGGCGTCGGCGCTCGGCCCCGCCATTGGTCCTCGCGGTTGCCGCGCAAGCATCAATATTTATTCGACGCGGCGAATGCTCGTCGTGGGTCCGCGGGACCGCGCTCCACCCACCGGGTGCCACCGACACGCGGCCCCCGAGTGATCCAGGCCTTATCTCGGCGCCGCTCGCGCACCGTACGCGCTCGGCCCGTCGCCTCTCGTGATTCGCGCGGCGCGCACCAAGAGGACCGTGTGCGCGGCGACCCTCCTAGCGAGATTCGGCCGCCCGAGCCGGGAACTCGGGTTGCCCAAGTCGGCGGGTCAGGGGGGCTAGGGCGGCCAATCGTGAAATTCTGCGCTTGTAGTAATTGGCGGTGAACTTACCGGGACTGCCGAGGAAAACGGAAGAGTAGAGGACGCCACGACGCGCTGCGTCGCTCGCCGCTCTTTGCGCATCGGGCGGCGAACTCCAATCTCTTGGACGTTGACACCATTTACCTGCGAATTCAAGAGCAAAGCATGTATTTGGGAGCTGGGCCAGGCTTAGTGAAATGGGGCGCGCTCTCGAGGGCGCCGCTCCCGGCAGAGAGAGAGAGACGCATCGATCCTCTGCCGTATGGCGTATATAATGGCCCTCGAGTCCTTGATAACGCGGGGCTGCGACGGGCCGCGTCGCTCCCGACGTCTCCGGCT
>JAPYYT010003013.1:0-14928 GCA_030522565.1 Ceratosolen corneri | reverse complement strand
TGGTTTGTTGTACGGATTTCCAAACACTATGCTCTGTATTAAGAGTCTCTTACCTTATAAAAAGCATTGCGTAGTTTTTTTGAGAATGACATTTTTTTAGATTTTAAATCAATACGGGTAAATGCATTTCAAGTTAACGTTAAGGGTACGTCATCGCTGGTTAGGGCAGGCAGAATTAAAAGAAATAAAATGTTGTATTTGTATTGTCCAGCCTGTTACGTGGTCCGCATATATTTACGAAAAATATTCAATAGTTGCAAAATTTTTTCTCCTTTCTAGTAATAATTTCACCGAGAAGAATTAATATGAAGAGATGTAGCGACCCGGCCGATGAAATATTTCATCCGCTCGGTTATTCTTTTGAAGCAAGTTGTTAGCCTAAAAGCCATTTTGTTTTGCCCACGTCAGTGGAATAACAACGAAACATAACTCGAAGATTTGAATTTCATACGCGAAAGAGATTTTAACTTTTTTACACACTCTAAAATGGAGGTAGAATAAATATGTGTTTCTAGCTTCAATGGCCGTTCGATAATACCATAAGAATGCAAATAATAATCGGATTAACTTTGAATTAATTATAAAATATCTAACTGGTATTTGCATAGGCCACGCCATTCGCTGCGCACACACATACTTTCGCACAGTCACATCCCCACTACATCCCCACTCTACACACGGCATGTTTACCCCCGAGTCCGACCTAATATTTGTTGGCAACATTAAGACTTTGCAAATAGCAGCATTTGTCTTCGGGAGCGGGATTTACTGTTCTTCTCTTTGCTTTTTTTATAATCAATTATTAAGATGCTATCTGTAAAGCTATTGACGAGCATATCCTATTGAAGAGTTGAAATTGTGCTCGCGGGCCAATTGACAAGCTTCCTATTTGTATAATAAGCCGCTATTGGGAGTAGCAAGGCATAAGCATGAAATATCGTCAAATCCTAGTTAGATTATTTGCTTTAGGTTCTAATCCAGCCTATGCTATTGCCACGCGTGTTATTCTCGGTTTGAAAGGTGAGGATCGAAAAGCTAGCAACCAATTAATGCGCGACAATGAACTGACATCAATAACTGCCACTCAACAATGCGAATAACTGCCAAGTGACAAATGCTTACACGAGCTTAGGCAACAATCTCGGTAAAATCTTTTGAAATAAAAGCGCGCGTTAATTACGAGGTTATTTATTTAGCTAATGAATCACACGTGAACACAGTTTGGCGCAGCTTCTCCCCCACCATTAGCCGACTACCTTACAATTTTCATTCAATACAATCGATTATGTGCTTACATTTTTATCTTTTTCAATTTTATCTTCTTACCTCACTTCTTACGAGGCCTTTTCCACCGTATTTCCCACCACCGCGGAACGAAAAAGTGCTAAAACCTGTGCTTAAAACGCAAATTCTTTTAATCCAGGCACTGCAATCGACAATCGGCTCTTCTCTTCCGTCTCTACGCCTTTCATTCTCCGCGCATCGATCCGACCTACAATTCCCCCCCCCCTCCTCTTAGCCTCTCGATTCTTCGCGATTCTTTGCAATGTGACGTGCAAGAGACCTGGTTTCGAATAGCCGCTCATTGTCATCTTTGTCATCATCTCGAGCTCGGGGAACTCATCCACCGCGGTTATCATGCACCCGAGAGCATTACCATGTACTCGCTCCCCGACGATGCTTTTTGTCCCCTCGGGATGAAAAGCCTTTATACGTCAAATAATTTCGTATCGGCGTCCGCGGCAGCATCGAGTCTGTTTACGCAGCAACACGCACCCAAGCCAATATGAGACCTCTCTCCATTGAAAAGAAATGTTGTATTTGATTTTGCCCTGGGAGGGCATCATTTCCCAGCGAACATTTTATCCGCGTTGCACTATGGGACGGAAATTATTTTCTCCGAGTAAAGTGGCACCAAGTCTTTTTCGCAAGTACGTTACGTGTTTGATGGGCGAGGTTAGATAATCACGGCAAGAGGGTATTTTCAAGCTTTTATACTTATCTTTAAGGCGCCCCGACAAACGTCGTAGTCTATTGGCTCATTCCCTTTAAGGCAGAGAGAGAGAGAGCTTGTAATTGTAAATTTTTTGGCTCCCTTTCCGTACGCTCCTCGAAACAACACTCGAGTGCAATTCAAATAATTCGAATAAAAATTTCATAATACCCAAAAGTAGCCGAGTCAACTGCTTTTTAAATTAAATTCCGACTTATTTGTACTCGCTCGAACTGTAATAATCCACCTCGTAATAAAGGCCGTATAATACAATAAAATGCAATACAATAAGCCGGAGTTTTTCCCAGCCAAATGTGTATTAATATAACTGGCAGTTGAGCAAGAGAATTCAATGCTCCAATGCCTAGTAGTGGTTGGGGGAAAGAATGAACGAGGCTTCTTGGTCAATGAGGAATTTCCTATTTAACATGCCGCCGAGCCGAATTGCTCGCAGGGCGCCTGGGATTGCACTTGTGGTAAAAGACGGTGACGCACTTTCTCATTTTGAAATAAAATGAAATGAAATGATTGAGCCACGACAGTGAGAGGAGCTCGAGAGAGAGAGAGAGAGAGAGAGATCGAATGATTTATGAGTCGGTGAGGCTGTACGGGCTTGCATCTCATTAGGACTTGTGAGAACGCAGGGGAGAAGCTCGGGGACCATTATCGATTTCCAATTAGCGATAGTGGAAAATATCAAATTTCGTATATGTAGAAGAGAACTTGCTGAATAATTCATCTCTAATGATGGGTGCGTTTTGATTTATCAGTTTGATTGATTGTGCAAGATTTTGAATTTTTGCTTAAATATTATTCTCGCGCCTTTGGTGCATAATTATTACATTATTTCAATTACATTGCTAAGGAGTGCTCGTGGAGTTTTAAATTACTTCTCGAGCTCCCGCGATGCTTTTTAGTATTGAGAGAATGCTATATGAATTGGGAATCGCGGGGAACTACGCTAAAAATAAGCTTTCGTTGCAATTTTTGCCGACTGATTAATGCTATTTTCGTGGATAGTTATTTGTTGCAAAGGGACAACAACTCGGAGAAAACATTTATTTTTAATTCTGCTAAAAGATTCAGTTTACGGATTTGACGGGATTTTAAATTTTTGTATAGCCTTTGGATTTATAAAATTCGTTGGCTCAATTATTAGATATTTATTGAATTACTAACTGAAAGAATAGACTTTGAAGATAATTAAACGTACGAAATATTAATCAATAAGAATATTAACGAACAATA
Source organism: Ceratosolen corneri (assembly GCA_030522565.1). NCBI lineage: Eukaryota > Metazoa > Arthropoda > Insecta > Hymenoptera > Agaonidae > Ceratosolen > Ceratosolen corneri. The sequence goes on along the minus strand of JAPYYT010003013.1, from coordinate 11,687 downwards.
GATTCGAGTTTTTTCTCTGGCACATTGTCTTTACAGGAGACGCGAAACATTTATTCCATTTCCTAATAAAAATATATATAACATTTTGTCCCACTCTCTCTCTCTATTTATTGATGGCGTTGATATTCTGTATATTTCCACGTTTTCCTTGGCTCGCTAGCGGAGATCAACGAGGAAAAGAGTGCGCAAGGACAGCTAAGCCGATGTTGTAGCGCAATCGTGAATTTTCTCTTCTTCTTTATTTGACTGCGATGGGTCATGAAAGTTTACTAACCATTCGGAAAGTCCGAGATCTCGACGCGCTGTAGAAGGGAATGGACCGTAGAGAGAAATGGATAGAGAAGATAGAAAAAAAGGGGAAGCTTTCAGGACGAGCGTTTTACCTCGTATAACGTATTTACGAGTGTAAGAGATAGATAGTGAGATGCGAAGATAGAGAAGGTAGATAGATAGGGTGAGAAGGCAAAGAAGCGAGAGACAGTGGAAAAGTAAAATGTAGAAAAAAGCAGTCCTTTTTCAGAAAAAAAAGGACTTTGCAATAATTGTTTTCCTCTATCGAGGGAGCAGATGTTGAGTCTTCTCGGAAAACTTGTACAACTTTTATATTTCCTACTTTTTAACCAGCACAGAGCTACGTAAATATGTTAATAATAGTATGGCCGAGCGAAGTATTTAATGCGCGAGAGTTAATTTACCAATTTGCTTAAAGTAAGGTTTTAGTCACAGAAAACGAGTTCCCTATGGCTTACTATTAACATCAAATTACGTAACTTTCAATTATTTCGACGTTTACAACAAGTCACTAAACACGAAGAAAGAAAGAAAAGTTATGTACTGTCTTTTATATGACAAAATTAAAAAAAGCAAATGAATAAAAACTCCAAGATTTTAAAGGCACTATTTTCTTATGATAAATTGTCGATTATAGGTTTTTATTTTAATTAGACAATTATTCAAAATTAAGTAGTGAATAATTGAAAATTTGCATGCAATTTCACTTTTACAACATGGTAATGGAACACTTCGCCCATTAAATATGAAACAATGAATTTTTGAGTAATTTAATGGCTGTTTTTGATGATAATTACAGCTTATGCATTATTTGACTTAAAATGTTCAATAAATGTTCCTAATGGTTAAATAAAGTTCAATTTGTAGTCATTACTCATTTCAGGAGAGTACCTCTTTAATGTTTACGTATGTAATAAAATTGATGTTTCAAGAAACTAATGATAAAATGAAATAATTTTGAAGATAGATCGTTGAAGCATAGAGATCATTTATAGATCATTATAAGCAACAATTATAGATTGAGATTATAATTTGAGAAATATAATCTATAGTTATTACTTGATATAAAATCATAAATACTCTATAAATTCACAAAGTTTATTTAATTATCTTTGGTGAATTGCTCATTTTATTAATTTTATTATCATCGATTGATTAGAATTCGTTTAAAATGTAAATTTTAATTTCAATTAATTCATGTGTACGAATGTATAAAGGCAAAGATACTAAAATGTATTAATGTCGTTTCGAATTGTTTATTAACAAATAGAGCTGTAGATATAATCAAATACTAACTTTGCTGTTGTTATTCTTGTAAAAATACTTGTACAATTAAAATATTTAATAAGAGTATAGAGATATTTAAATATATATCGTTTAGCAATTAATTCAGTTTAAGCTTTTATCCTTTTCAATTTCAATAGAATTTGCAAATATTTTTAAAAATATTTATTCAAAATCCTTTCAATGCTCTTTTCAATGGAATCAATTAATAAAAATGCTCTCATTAATGCAGTTAAATGCATGTAAAAAATGAATGGAACACTCGTGGTCAATATTATGGGTATTCGTAATAACATTTTTCATTGCAGAATGAAAAAGTATAAAACTCCGGATGTAAGGTGCATAAAATTTTTACCCATAACTTATACAATTTCACCCAATAGTATATAGTATTACAGTTATATGTGGAAATCAATTAGCATTCATGATAGTAAATAAATATAACATGAAATTACGAGAAAACAAAAATGCACGCGTCACTTTAACAGCCAAACTAATTATCAAGATTAAATAATAAAACTATTAATTTAGTTTTGTTATTGAATTTGATTCATTGATAAATACAAATGCAAGCTTCACTATTATTGTGTGTGTGTTGGCATGTAGCACTTATAAGCTATTAAGCACAGTAACATTATGTAATATTATGATAATGAAAAAATTTGAATAAACGATGCTTCTCCAATGTCTAGTAGTTAGAAAATGTTATTGAAAATGATCTATTTGCATAATAAAATTTTAATATTTGAGTCCAAAGTGCAGAGGGTAATCCACTCGGACGAATGAAAAAGAAAGTAGAAATTTGTTTGTTCCGTAGAAGAGTGGAGTTGAAGTAAGCAAATATTCTGCATGTTTCTGGCACAATCCAGGAAAGATTGGGATTCTCTGTGGACGGGGCGAGAGAGAGAGAGAGAGAGAAATAAATATATTGAGAATAGAATAACATTTTAAGCAAATGAGTAAACAGCTCCGATCGTGGAATAGCATCGATAACACAACATTATTAATAAAAATACACTGACTTCGTTGTTTTCGATTTTATTCGTGGAAAAGCATATACGCAGAATGGCAGGGATAAAAAGAGAGAAAAGAAAAGAAAAAAAAAGACAATACGAGCGTACACGTAGACGTGCACGTATCTGGGCCTGTAATTGGCATGATGAAACGGTCCACTAGGGCTCCGTGTTTTTATGGTGAGGCCACGGCCACGTGACCAATATAACGTTTGGCGAATAGTTAGAACAATTTCCCGTCTCTGCCAGTTGACCAATCCCTGCGGAGGTCCACGAAGCGGAAGTGCGCTGCGCTCGCTCCGTTCATTGAAAATCAACGGTAAGAGAGAAATTGATAAGGGGCGACAGAGAGAGAGAGAGAGAGAGAGAGAGAGAGAGAGAGAGAGACAGACGACTAGTGGTCAGGCGATGGTAGCCTGCGGACGATACGTCGACTGCTTTAATTTAATTTCCCTTTAGATTCCGTTGTGTAAATACGCCGAGTCAATCGATCTCGCACTCTTTTATTTTTCTCTTTCAGCCTGCCACAATGTTTGTTAGTAGCGTAGTAGTTCGTTGCTTTCTATCTTGTTCTTCCTCCCTCGACCCTCTCTTTATCTTCGTGTTTGTCAATATAACAATATTTTTTTTTCAACATCTCTCAATAGTCGTGAAACTGGAGACTCAGCTTCCCTCTCTCTTCATTCGTTATCATGCGAGCTTTAATTTTGGACAATTGCATCAACATTGGCTGTATTGTCTTCACTTTGTGATATACATTTTTAATAGTAATTTCTTTAATAGTAATTTCTGCGATATTGCCGATAACTATTTGTATGTTATTTATTAATAGCTGCAAGTTTTTCATTATAGCGATATTGCTTAGCAAAAACGAAAAGTCGCACGCTCGTAATAAATAAAATGCCGATATCTAGATACTTTATTCCTTTAATTTATTTACACCGACTTACTCGTGAATTATTAACAGTATTTTTCATCGTCACTTATGAATAATCATAAAATGAGCAAAAGAACTTTCATAAACAATAAGAAAATTTAATAAATAAGACCTTTTTTTCCATATAAATAATTGCTTTTTTTCGTTGCTATATTGTTGTGTTGGTAATTATTTTAAATATTGGACAGAGTGTTTTTCATACACGAGGAAATAATTGAATAAATAGCACTTTTAATGAAACGGTATTTAAAAGTACATTATCAATTTATAATTACATATGTTTATACGTACATTGTTTTTTTTTTTCGTTGTAGTCTCTAGTTAAACAATAAATAAAAAGAACACGATTTTTCTGTTTTTAAACATTTTATGAAATTCATATTTATTTTCCGCCATATACCATTGTTTGCTTAACGATTTTCTTTTAATTCCTTCTATAACAATGAGCATTCCTTCTTTTCCAACTATTTACATTTACAATAATAGGCAAAGGATACACATATACATTCTCATGGCACAGGACAAAATCTAGAGAAAATAAATGCAGAGGATTTTATATTAATATGGTTTCAATTTTATTAATTTAAATTGCAGACTTATATCACAGTATATTGTTTACTATTCTAGTATCATTGTACAAATAATTTCGTCAACTATATGAAAAATACCAATTACACATGAAATGTAATATTCCGAAAATTGCAAGTGGCAAGCCCAATTTTAACATTTCATGAAAATCATTATAAATGTATATAAAACTTCAGGCATACATTAGAATTTAATTAAATTTTTATATCGACTTATAAGAATTGTTTAACTAGTTTATTACGTTTTATAAAAGTAATTTGGACAAAGTTTGCTTTACTTAAATACACCTTACGTATTATACAAACATTAGGGAGAAAAAATTATGTTTTCGTCTTAAAATTTATATCATTCAAAGTTAAAAATGACTACATTTTTAAAAGTAAAAATTCGTATACATAAAGAAAGTTGAGTCATGCGATTTTCATTTTTATTATGAAAAAGTTTTTTCAATTTATGTACAGGTTTCAACTTAAATGCGAGTGTCTTTTTAAGCTATTAGAGCATTTGATAATTTATGCCGTAAAGTCTCACTACTCTACATTTAAGGCCAGGCATTCTAAATTTATGCTTTGGGAGCAATTATTAATTGAAGAATAATAGTTATATATATCGGATAAATACCATACAACCATACATATATATATATATATATATATATATATATGTATATATATCGCCGGCTGTATTGAATTGAATTTGAATGAAATAAAATATATAAAATCATATGCTATTTAGATTTTTAATCGTAATTCACATATATCTGATTTTTTCAGCAAACGTGTACCATTCGAGATGTGCGTAATTTAGTACAAAAAAAAAAAAGTGAAAAAAAGGATTATAAATTACTTGAGCGTTACATATAAAAACTTTGTGTTTTTATGAATCGTATGATGTTTTGCATTTTCAAACTAGGAGTGCTGTTAAGCTTTTACGAGGACAAAAAATAAAATATCGGTAATGTTGAGACGCCGATGATTGCATTTTATTTGAGCTCCATAAGCTATTGTCGATGCATTCGCTCCATTCAAGGAATTTAAATAAAACAGTTAGAACTTTTTAATAAAAATATCCCATATGAAAATCTGCACTGCGCGCATATTTAACTGGAATTTCAGTTTTTATTTGAAACATTTTCCAAACTATAATCTTCAATGAATAAAATTCTTATATGGAAGAATAGCTTGTAGTCTGCTTGTAGCAAGTTAATTGTAACGAAATGTAATAAATAGCAGGGGAGAAAAAGTTGCGTTGTTTGTTTTTCAGTTAAGACTGTTATTGTTTGATGGTTTAATGCCATTTCTCGATCGCGATTATCCGTAGTTATGTTGCATTAGTCATTGCCCATGTATTGCTCTAAGTACTTAACGAGTCGCTCGACAGTCTGCTTCGTATTTTTATCACCAACAACCTGAAATAATATTAATAACAGATAAGACTTAAACTTTTCATAAGTGCTTGCCTAATTTTTAATCGCAGCGAAGGAAACCCTTACGGCCAAGAGCCCAAGATATATATTTCTGAGCGACTCGGCCAAAGTCTTGGAGCGATCCTAAGCTCGTTTCACACTTGTCTGCCACGCTATAATCAATGTCTGCACCCCCCACCCCACCTCCACCCCCTTCACCGTCCCCTCACGCCGTCCACGTTCTTTTGCTTGTCTTTTATCGTCTTTCAAAAAAATCCAAGCTCGTATATAATTTCTAGATCGCGTTATAAATGGTCATCCAGAAGCTTTGCTCTAATTTTTCAACGAGAAGGAAGATAAATATAGAAAGGGAATAGTGAGGGGCAGGAGGAGATAATCCGCGATGAAAAACCGACAGACTCGGGACTGCACGCGTCGTTCGACGCCACAAGTCTACATTTCGCTTACTTATCCGCACCAGCGGCGTACTCGTTTTTCATTCCCTCGTACAGATCTTTTCGTTTGCCCGGACTTACTTTGCTCTTTGACTCGCTCGATTCTCTGCAGCCGGTGGGAGGCTGGGTGCGCGGAGGCACACGCACACACACACGCACACGCGGCCCCGCGCGCCCGAGCGCGCACGCAGGTCCATAATCTCTATATTTCGACTACTGAGATTTTAATCCTTTAAATGGGCGAATCTTTGTTTCAAGATTTTCCGGAATTCAAGGATTAAATGTGCTCGTTACTTTCCGAGATTGTAAATACCCGCCGAGCTTCAAGATTCGGATTAGCGAAATTTTTATTTAACTTAAAACTAAAATCGCCGCGAGAGAGAACTGAAACGAAATTTTTAGAGCTCCGTGTCCGACGGCGAGATCTACTTTTTGCGAATGTATTGGTGCTATTATTAGTGCTGGCCTGCAATATATTATGCACACAGCGCGTTATGCTATTATTTGCAGAATAATTTATACCACGGAATTACGTGCATTTCAAAGCACCGACATTAGATAATAATTGGTTGAAAAATTATGGACATCGCATAAGCATGCTTGATATCGGATACGAAAAAACAAAACAGTTCATTAATTATTTAATTTGTCGACAAAATAATTAATGTCGCCCCGACGAAGGCTCATTTCACAGATTATACGCAGGATTATCGAAATAATCGCCTATAGGAAAGGAGATACAAGTCTTACTACCAAGTGTTACCTCGTTTTTCCATTTGACAAATGAATACGAGCGCAGAGATCTTAAATGGGACAGATCGGGCCTTGAATTGATCGTTGGTTCGCGAATATTTAAAATTGTTATGAGGCTCGCGAGGCAAGAGGCTTCGAGCCTATTATAATACAAATATTATTTTGATCCTTAAATTAATTATTCTCATTTTGGCCGAGTGATAATGAGATAGTAGAATGGAAGGGACCGAAGCTTTTCCCGCGTGCACGCCAGTGTGTGAATTCGTGAGATTTTATATGACAGAGAAAGGAGCACAGGGTTTAAAAATCATATAAAATAAACAAAGGCCGTTCGACATGAGATGGCAGACAATTCAGTGCAGAGTAGATGATGCAATAACTTTTACTAGTGCTACGTGGTGCGAGGCAATGCGCCTGAGAAATTCGCTTGAATTTTGATTATAGAGGGACGAAAGGGTAGATAAACGTAATAATAAAAGTAGTAATGCTGATTGGCCCCGCTGTTTTCTTTCCTCGACTCGCCTCCTCCTCAACTTGTCAAATTACAGCCACAAATGAGATATTAAGATCAATGAAAGAGCTCGCAACGACCCAATCACTTATTATAATGAGAATATTAAATTTGCTGAATTTAAGCTTGCAATGCAAATACTATACTCCATAAGTTAATGCATAATTTATTTAACAAGGATTTACCAGAATTTTATAATTTTCAATAAAACGTTACGAAAATGAAATAAACTATTCATTTTATTTTCAATCAACCATAATTTTTACAAATTTCTATTCCAATTCTACACTATATATATCCATATGTATATATGTATATGTAAAATGTAAAAGACTGACTGGTTAGTGATGCATTTGGGATTTTCAAATAAGTTTCCAAGCACAGCTGTACCGAAATGCCTTATTTATTTCCGGCAAAATCAGCTTATTTCGATAATATTTATGGACACACTTTGTAAATTCAAATGTCATTAAATCTCTTTAACTTTGTTATAGCTATAAAACACTGCGGATGAGACTGTATTTTATGACTTTATGAGAATGCGTTAATAGAAATGTGCTCAGAATTGCAAGTGTATGTAACATTTTGTACTTGCAATATAGTAAGAGATCACATAGAGTGAAGAGACGATTTAGTAAAAAGAAAAGTACGCAGGACATTGAATATATTGGAAGAAACGTATACCAAAAAAATAATACAATATTTTTAATTTAATTGACCGCAAAAAATTTAACGAAATATAATATCAGTATCAATTCATTTATGCTATAAGTTAAAGTTTTATGTTTCAATGCGAAATACAATTGGAAAAATTTTAAATCTATACGAATATTGCATTCAACGCAATATTGATAAAAGTACGGTAAGTTAGTTCAATATCACCTTTATAAACTTCGCATTTCACCCATTATGAATATTACCGTATATAAATGGTAGAAATCTAAGTGCGAAATACCTATAACAAATGCACCAATGCAGTGCAATGTATTGCAAACTTTTTTTCCTTGGTCATGATGTTCGCCTGTAGCTTTATGAAAGCATTTTGGAAAAAATATGTGAGACGATCGTATGTAAATAGAATTGAATATTGTTAAAGAAATGTCAGTGTTAACGATCAGAAATAAGAACAAGTAATAACACCATAACAGAATTATTAACAACAAGAAATTAAAAGATAGCTACTAAATATAAACATTTTTTATAACGAGTGGTTTTTTAATGATTGAGAAAATAATTTTCGATTATTGGACAATAGAATTTCAAGTGTTGCCATGTCCACTTACTCACGCCAGTATCTACACTTTCGAAATAAAATAGTTCCCAACTATTATGTATGAAAGTTGAGAGTAATAGCAATTTTAATACGTATAAAGTCGTCAATTGAAAAAGTATGATCTAAGTTTTTTCTTAGTTTCAATACTTTATGCAAGCAGCAGAAAATATAATCGTTAAATATCAAATCTTAAAACAACATGGCAATTTTATTATTTCCAGCTGCACTCTCTACATTTCAAACTATTTTGCTATTCAAGATCTATTATAAGAGAAATATTGGATTTCACTTTCAATCGTAGGAAATGCCTTCGAAACACTGATAAAGCTTCTTTTTCCAATCATCGTGAAATTTTTTCATACCGCTTGAAGTCTGTAAAAATGCATTTCACGTAACACCGTTCGAATTTCCTTATAAAATCAGAATCGCCCAACTGAGCTACTAAATTCCACTTTAACATTAATAAACAATTTGATGATTGCATAATACGAGATTGCGTAGCGTCAGCAATGCTGGCATTAAATAGACTTAATAACAGAGCCATTTGCACAACATTTGCAGCATGTCCAGTGAGAATTAAGACGAAATTCGTCCCCCTGCCTCTGGAACGCGTATCTCTTTAATTTATTCCGGCACTACAAAAATCTCGCGCAGTTTATAAAATAATTTCATATTCGGGCTCGCAGTGAATGAGGAGCATGTTGGCGGCAAAGAAGCACCCCGGCAGAGCATAAAGAGGGGATGGGAACGGGCGAATCAGCGTAAAAGCGCAATTCCCACGCGAGTGCATTCATAAATACGTCAGATTAAACTGGAGTATGAAAAATATCTAAATAAGTGGGCGATTCTGCAGTTGCAGTCCTCTCGTGCGTGGGAGTGCTTCGCGCGAGGGCCGAACAATCCTGTTATGAAAATGTGAAAAACTTTTGGCGACTCCCGAGGACGCGAGAGACAGGAAGGAAATGGTAAATTCATAATTTCGCGCCCTACAGCCGACAAACCATGATTTGAATTTATAATCTGGCAATCTGTTTTGACCTTAAATGTCTCACTTTATGGCATTAATTAAAACGGCTTCCCTTTAAAAGCTCGTCCTCGGCCCTCGAATTACTCGTGTTATGAATACTTTGCGAATGCACGTGGATCCGAAGGTCGCACTTGGTCGCCTTTTCCTAAGCTTCGCGAGCTTTCACGGGAACTCGCCCCTCTGCCCTTTAACTAAATTGTCAATAAATTTTTAGGCCCAGTTACTTTGATCGCAATTAATAGAATTGTGCAATACTTATTAATGCGGTAATGGCATTGCGCTTTCGAATTGGATGCGCGAAATTTCATTGAAATTCATTGCAAGCCAAGTTTCACATAATGGCACATTGTTTATGTATTATTGGCGCTTGTAGTATCCGAGTCGCAATTATTACTCGGAGACATTCATTGAAATGCCGAAACTTCGTTTAAAGTAATTTTTATATCAATTTGATATTTATAATTGCTTGTGAACAATCGTGTAATTTTATGGACTTTGAATTTTTTTCATTCTCTCGGGCACTCTGGAATAACAGTTTTTTAATTTAAATTTCCATACGTTTGGTTTACGCCGGTGAAAAAAAATTTTCTTTTTTTTTCTTTTTTTTTAACGCAATCGTTCGAGCATAATGGCATTCCTCCGGCCAATCAATGCTTCGAAATTTTTAATTAATAAATTTTCAGTGCTGTCTTGTTCATTGTAAAAAGATGTAAAGCTACACTGTACTAGTATCCGGAAACGTAGGGCAATGCAATTAATTGAAGGGGAAGTGAATTCCCACTGAAATTAAGTTTATATACACTATGACCCCATCGCATAAAATAAATTCATCGCGTCGAACAAATGTTGTTGTTGCACAACAATGAATAAAGAGCGAACCGCATGACTACACCTAATTCCCATATTCAGTGATTCGCCATCTTCCTTCAATTAAAACACACGCTGCTGATAATCTGCTCAAGTTTCAGCACTAATTCTTCTCCCTCCTTATCATACACGGCAATTCCCTATGAATTCCCCATAAAACGAGACAGGGGCAATAGCTGCGCTTACCAAAGAAATTAAAGAACGCCGGAGAAAACAGCAATTCTTTCCCAGTTAGACATCTAAAGCTCGAAATCAAGGCTTTTCTATAAATTCTTGTAAATCACATAATCCCTGAAAAGACTCCACTAATTCACGTCCCGTCCGAATCATCCCCTCGGCTTCTCCAAATCTGCGGTCGACCTCACCGGGGCTCCATCATCTCCTGCGCTTTCATTTCTTCCACTTGTATATAACTTTCGTAATTTTTCTGCTCATCCTCGAGGAGCCCGAGAGGTAGGCCAAGTCTCGGGGCGCCCGGCCGAAGATCGAAATTGATGATCCTCATAACTCCCGAGATAGCGAGATTCCACGGTATTTTTTCTGCTTGTGCCCCCCCCCCTTCACCCCCTTCACCTCCTCGCCAACCCTCCGCCTCCCGATGACGGGCCGCTTTTCTTCCCTTCCTCCATCTCCGCGCGCGGGAGGCTTTCGCACTCCGTCCATCCGCCTCCGTGATAAATCGTGAAATTTGCATGCTCCTCCGCAAAATCCTCCGTACCCTCGAGTGCGAGTGCATTTTCGATTTGGTTTGCATGGTTAGGAGGAAGTGGTTCCGAGGAGCTTATGGGAACAACTCCATGTCCCTGCAAGACCCCATCGATCCGCCCAAAGGGCCATCGTTTGCACCTTTACATTTGACTCGATACTGCCATTATTAAGATCTTTATGGGGAAGTGAAATGTAGGACCGATTACTCTTCTATGGGCGCTTACAACACACTCTGACTTTGGGGAAGTGAAATGTAGGACCGATTACTCTTCTATGGGCGCTTACAACACACTCTGACTTTTAACAGCGTTTAATGGACTTTAACGTTTAAGGGAGTGACAGAGAGAGAGAGAGAGAGATGTGACAATTTGGTCATTGTTAGCAGAAAATCAAATAAATGACATCGATAAATCGGTCGAATAAATAAAGTTGATTCAAGTATTTTAATGTAAAGTATTAATTAAAGTGCTGAATTGCGCTCTATGCCTGTAATGAAAATCTGTATAGCTTTTAACCTTTAGAATTTTCCAAGATTTACATACACTTGAGTAATGAGACGTTAAGCCAAGCTGCAA
>JAPYYT010003012.1:0-22635 GCA_030522565.1 Ceratosolen corneri | reverse complement strand
GACGTCACGGGCCGAAACGTCGGTACATGGTTCACGCGCCGATCCGGCGCTCCGACGCACTGCCATCCGCCGCTTCGATGCCTCCACTGCCTAAAAGGGCGTCGAGACTACCGGTCAAAGGGCACCAATGACAAATGAATAATTAGTTCTTAACGAATCATTGAAATTTCCCACTCTCATAGATGTGCAAGAAAAGTCGTCCCCCGCAAAGAGCGGGTTGAAGACTTTAACTATTGCGGTCTCTTTGGTCTACAGAATCACAGTAACGATTCGTTGACCTGTAATCTCTCAATACAAAGTTGTGTGTAGTGAATAGCTTCTCAGCGACCAGTGTAAGAAAGGAAAGCATCAACTACTACATACTCGACGCGATTGAACAAGAAGAGGCGGCCGCCAATGTTCAATCGCCCATCCCGCGAAGAAGCGAGAACAAGTACGAACGAAGTAATCCAGTTAGCAGACACCCACAGACTTGCAGGTAAACCCTGTTGATTTAAAGGAACACAACAAGTCCATGCTTGGTAAGATGCAATTTACGCCTGATTATTGCAGCAGTGTGGACTACAACGACATATAATTCATAAAACATAACACCACTCCAAGCGTCGTAAGATTCAAAGATACGTCTCAATATTGCATCCGCGCGGAAATAAGCAACCTTTAATTAAACTCACGGAACTCAACATATTTGTAAATTCACTTAAAGCTATCGCAGCACTCAATTCATGTCTGAATGTTAAGATAGTTCAAGATTTGTAATTCGAAATTAAAACAGCATAATATTTATACTCCATTGTCTAAAGACGGCATTATATTTCAATATGTTAAAATAAACACAATTTTACAGCATTACCTACGCCGCCTTGGCCTTTGTATTATTCTACCCTGCTACCTTTCTATCTCCTCTATCCGCCTCTCCTTCATACTACCTAGGAGAGTGTATTCTCGTATTTATTTCCCGAACACCTGTCTTTATAGACATAGTGCATTGTGTCGTTCATATTAAATGTTAATTTTTATTTGACGAAGGTATCATAAAGTATCCTTGTAAAAAATGGTTTGTGGAGTATTGATATTAAATCATTTTAATACTCCTACACGCAAAAACATACAATCCTATCAAAAAAATAATGTACTCTGATTTGAGATGCCCTTATAATTAGTTTATCATGTGATAACTATTCATATAAGATAAACGATGAAAACTGATATTATGTTTTGTTTCGGGACGTAAATCTAATAATATTTCAATTTCATTCATAATTAAAAATATGCTATGATATTTGAAACAGTTTCAAATTATTTATTTGATACCGTTCGAGATTCTGTTCGTCCTTCTGCCGTTGGTACTACCTTTATTTGTAAATTCTTTTTAAAAACATTCAATACATTTATGACTGCCAGATGGGTCCGAAGAGTTTACGAATATAATCAGATAGTACATTGAGTATTACTTCTCTCTCTTTTATGACTATTTTACGCTCGTATTTACTCGGACTGCATCTCAAAATTTCGGCTATGGTCATAACGACCATAACGTGTCTTATAATACGTGGCTAGTAAAAACAATTAGGTATTAAGGTATGGTTAAATAAACTTCGTGATATTTTCATAAAGAGTCGATACAAATGGAAATATTGAAAACCCTGCCATGTTTCGAGATGTCAGCGTAACCGCGCAGGCCACCGCCCGACGTCCCGAAGCGCTACTATCACTTCACCACCGGCACATCGCCCCTATCCACTTCAAAAGGACGTTGACAGTATTTGACTAAGGCTCCAATGATAACAGAAAATTAGTTTTTATCAAATCACCAAAACTTCCCACTCTTAAAGAATCAAAGATGACGACCCGTACTCAAGGAGTGGGGTGAAGACATTAAAGCTAAACTGTAACCGCGGTGTGCCTTAGAATTCGCCTAGTAATCACGCTTTCGAGGAGTTAAGTTACTCCTCATGTTACGAGGTATTCAATTTACGACTGAACGATACATCTGATACCGACCTAGATTCCTTTGATTTAGATTGAAGTAATAAAGGAAGAGCGAAATAGGCAAATAGCGATTAAAACATACACTACTGGACGGCGGCTGTTGCAGCGTTTAATGTATAATTGAACGTTCAATTCATATATTCCAGTAAGTAATAAATAATTAGTAAGACATATAAGCCTAACACCACCGCAATTACTTCATAAAGTAAAGGCCAGTAGATTAATCTACAATTAACACCGACCATTAAACTAGAATAAATAACACAATAAATAATTAATAGAACTAACCCAAGCTTTATCGGTGACTTCAGTTTTTTCTACCCTGCTATCTCACCCTATCCACTTTCGGCCTCTCCCTCACGCCATTCTGAGAGGGATCAACATTGAGTCAGTTCTCGAACATTTGATTTTTCGAGCCGGATAGTGGACAGAAAGAGATAGCAGTAGACGAAGCAATACGATCCATTCCGGATTGACTGCAGACTGCAGGTTTCGTGTCGAGCAAAGAGAGAGAGAGAGAGAAAGTTGTGCGGAGCCACGCAAGCATCATCGATCCAACCCTGTTGACGAGCACTTGGGCCGGATAGTAAAGCGTAGCATAGACTAACCAAAAGAGGGCGCATAAGAACTAAAATCGATAAGGTAGATCAATATCGATCACAGGTCGTTAAGATAGAACAGCATAACCTATAATACTGTGATTAAATTATAACCCTATAAAGGACCCTATTTTTTAACAGTAAATTCAAAATATAAATTAAACGCTTTCTAGTATAATACATATAAGAGGTAGAAAAGAGGGTGTATTTGTAGACACTGTTTGTTTTATTTAGTTAGTTTATTTAGTTTTTAATTAGTTAAATTGAGAATATTGACTGGTATAACGGCATAATCATGTCAGATGAAAAGACAATCAGAAACTCATAAAATGACAACTAGGTCCAAAGCCGAACAAAGTTAGTCAACCAGGTGCCTTGATCAGCAATTATCAATCAAGCTCTATTGGAAGTACAAAAATAAATACCATCAGAAAGTCAGAAGAAGAACTCTCCAAACCCAACAAAAACATATCGCAATCCCACTTGCAAAGAACTCTCAGTGAAGTTGAAAAGCTATATGACAAATTTGTAGCAGAATATGAGAAACTAATCAAATCATGGACAACTGATCTGGTAATCACCCATACCATATTAAGGAAGATATATCAGAGATTGGTTTCAGAGCTCGTATGACAAGTAAAGCTATGATGATTAGCATAATTTTGCAAAAGATGACATCTTAAACCAATACAGTTATTAGTTACGTAAAAGTTGAAAAGAAAAAGAAACCTATTTATTTGCCAAAAGTTATTATCAATAAATTTAAAGATGATTACTCGATGTGGAATAGCTTCAAAAATAATTTTACTAGTGTCATTATAACAAGAGAGGAATTTGATGATATTGAAAATCTTCATTATTTTAGGAACTTCTTGGAGAAAGAGCTCCTTAGGTTGATAGAAAACGTGGACATAAAAGACGATCTCTGGATGCTTGTTGGAGTCTGCTAATGGAAAACTACAAGCCCAAGATTCAGACAGCCTCTAATATGATCAAGGGCCTCTTAATGGAATACAACAGACCTATGAAGAATAAACAGGCAAAAGAACAGTTACAAATAGTTAGAGAAAGTCACAAAAGGTTGAGCCACAAAGAAAAGGATCATTATATAAAAGACCTCATAGTAGTATCTTGTTTTAGAATTAGTTGATTATAATTTAAGCTTAGAATGGGTAAAGGCATCTAACAATAATTATCTAACCTTCGAACAACTATTGAAATTTCTCAAAGGTCAAACAACCTTCCAAGTCAAAAAGAAGATCCAAGAATAAGGGACAAAAACCAGAAACTTCAAAAATAAAACATAAAAAATCATCTTTTAAGACAAAGGGAAAAACAAATTCAGAACTACTCGTACTGCGAAAAAATATACCCATTATTAGAATGTTAGAAATTCAAATATCTACCTATAGATGAGAAAAAAGAATATGTACAAAATAAATAGAGCTCAGTGTGTTTAGATAAGTTTCTGCAATTTCAAAAAGGTTGTGATATTTTAAAAGAAGACATCATACTTTATTACATTTTCCCACTGAACAACAGAGTAGCTACAAGCAGCAATGCGGCTGTAATGAAATAGGTAAAGGATGCAATCAATGGTAGAGACAAGTACACCAAGTAAAAAAAGAATATTTGCCATTCCTTGTAGACACAGGGTCAGAACTTTCATTCATAACCAAAGGTCTAGTACGGCAACTCAGAACAAATTGTTAAAATTTCACTAAAATTACCTGCGATATACTTATGAACAGATTTGACAGTGACCTTCGGTTGAATAAATTCCAATGCAGTCTGGTGGAAAAAATTTGTAGGAAATAGAGTGAGTCTAATTCGGAAAATTTTTTCAAATGCTAAATGGCTACCTGTTCCTGGTCCTCATCCAACCCAGATGATTGTGTAACACGATACCTTTGAAGTAAATAGTTGAGAGACCATAATTTACGGCGGAATGGATCGCCATGGATACAAGAGAAATAACGTCATCCAGCACAACGAAAGGAAAAAGATAAAGAAAGCATGCAAGAAACATGTCCTAAAATTCCAGTACTAATAGCTATGCCAAAACCAGATTACCAATGGCAATAGATAAATAGATATTCTGATATTAGTAAATTGTTTAGAATTACTGTATTATGTTTCAATTTCACAAAAATACTGCAAGGAAAGAAGGAATTGCCACTTGATGAGATAACCATAGACAAATTGGAAAAAGTAAAATTATTTTGGATAAAAACAACTCAGGATCTAGATTTAGATTTCTCTTTAGATTAAATAATTTCAAAGACATGAAAAATTCCCTCCCAAGCATATAAAGAGTCCCTTAGGCAACACATATAGATGCTGAAAGAATTATTCGTATTGACGGAAGACTCAATGAGGCATCATTACCTGAAGCAAATTAACATCCTTTTATCCTGTCTCGGTACTCACAGCTACCCAAACTTGTCATTGCTGATGCACATAAACAAACGCTTCATAGAGGTACACAAATTACTTTAGCGCACACATGAGAGCAATATTGGATCAATGGATCAAGACGGCTCCTATCAAGAGTCATATTCTGACTTGCTTCATTTGTGCTCGTCAGCACGGGATTCGTGCCCATCAGCTGATGCGCCAATCACGACACTAACACCAGGTTATTATCTAATTGGGGATCCAATCACCGCAATCCCAGAATCATAACTGATGGATCTATCATCAACGGGCCTCTCTGACTAGCAATTCATCCAACACCGAGTTCAACGATTTTAGGTCAGCTAACGAACACATTATTCCAGCGACATCAAACTATTTCTATATATCAAAATGACACCTCAAACGCTACTTCATCAAGATTGGTTTGTTAGTTCTAGTAACAGAATGGGGATACATCTTAGAAAGGACGGCCTTTCTCGAGTAGTTACGATAAAACTGCAACCACCACCTTGACTCAGCCAATTTGCACACTCGCAGTATTTATATATATTTTTATATAACATACCCGTTCTAGTCCATGAGGAAGATCAGCAACAAGTTGCGAATGGCGGGGAGAATGTTCGAGACTCCAACAGAATTTCGATCGTCATTACATAATGCTAGTTTGCTTGAAAATTGTTTTGAATATTTCTTATATATCCCGCTGCCGCTCTTCCTCAACTGGACCACGGCTACAAGGTGTTCGATTTACGATTGAACGCTATATCTGGCACCAAACTGGATTTCGCTTATTGAGGAAAATAAAAGAGAAAGAACGAAGGAAAGGCGACTGTTTCAGAATTTAATGTATAATACACGTTACATGCGTGCAAGTAGTAATAAATATATAGTAAGACCAATTGGCCTAACACCACCGCAATTACTCAATAAAGTTAAGGCCAGTAGACTTATCTACAATTAACACCAACTATTAGACAAAATATAACAAGTAACAAATAAATAATTAATACAACCAATGCCAGCTTAGCGATATTCAATTCGCACCTGAATATTGCGACCGCAAAGAACATATAACTCAAGACAAAGACAGCATTATATTTTCCATTATATTTTCCATCTCTTTTCAATAAACACCGTTTTACAGTATTACATTCGACTTTTGCGACTTGATTTCTTTCTACTCTGCTATCTCTCTCCTTCCATTATCGGCCTTTCTCTCACATCATTCTGGGAGAGCTTAGCAACGCGTCACTTCCCAAACAGATACATTTATTTAAGAAAATTTATTAAAATTTTTAAATTGTCACGCAAATGTTTTATCGTTATAGTTTAAATTATCTGTTCTAATAATTTCGTTATAAGATATTTTTGTTATTTTTAATCTTTCTATATAACAAATAACAGTTTTTAGATTATTTTCTAACGTAATTCTTTTAAATTTCTGTCATAACTGACATTTATTCTGAATACACCTTGTATCATATCATTATTTCTTTTATCTATTTAATTCCAAATAGTTAGTGTATTTGTAAATATCATTTGTAGATAAATATTATTAAAAGAAAAGCCACTTTTTAAGGTTTGTAAGAAACAAGATTATTATTCAATTGAATTTTACAATTTTTTCAATTACATCATATATTTTAATAGTATTGTCTTAAATAGTTTGTAATTTTTCATTAGTCATTTATTAATAAAACAAAACATTGTTCATTTATGAAAATTAAACAAATAAAATGTTAAAAGACTTTTTATCGTTTAAAACACTTTGCTGATATATATTTGTTCTTCTATTTAAAACAAAAATCAAAGTGAATAATTTACGTTTACGTAACAAATAGAAATTCGTGATTTTTTATTTAGACATTTTAATTTTAAATTTATTTATTATTAAAACTTGTATACTTAAGTCTATAATATACTGAAATATTAATAAATAAATTAATAATTTACCAAATTACAACCAATATTAAATAATTTTAAACATTTAATAATACGTTTTTTCATTGTTTAGGATACTTTACAACTTTATTATATACCGATAAAAAAATTATTTATTTATTTTTTAATCTTTAACTTCTTTTAGAATTTTTTATATGGATTTATAACTGAAAGGTTAACAAATTTTGTTCTGAAACATATAAATAATTTTTTAATAATAATTTTAATTGAATTAAGAATGTTCAAAATAAAAAGTAATTTTTAAATAAAGATGATAAAAGTATTTAAAGGTTGAATAGATAAAATAATTCTATTTGGCAAATTAAATTACTATGATTATAATGTTAATAATGAATTATACAAACTTATATCTTAAAATAATTTAGAAGTTTTTATTTATTGAAGTATATGATTAAGTAATAAAATATATTTATTAACATTATATAACATTATAAATATATTTATGAATAGGACATATAATTTTATTATAATTAGGACAAAAATTATTATATTGGTTAATATTCAATAGACTAAAACAAAATTTGATTACTAGCTTAAACGTGAAATTTGACTTTAAATTTGTAGATAAGTATTAGTGCTATTGTATCAGAAAATTTTCAATGATTTACATTTGTAAATGTATAAATTCAAATGTTGTTTAATGTAATCTACGATTAGGAATACTAGGTAAAAGTATAGGATGTGATATGATACAAAATATAATTGCAATCTTATATAATAATTATCATGTAATTTAAATGAGAAAATTGAAGTTTTTCTATATATATAACAAAATTAATATTTATGTTCTTTATGTTTGTTTCAAATTTATTTCAGATATTGAGTCTGCCTACATAATAATGAATCTATTTATTTATGGTCTATTATATATATTAATTTTACTATACTATACATAAAAACTATTTAAAATTGTTCGAGATCCCGACCCACAATCGGATCTCTCTTAAGTCACTCAAATTGATCAGAACTTTTACTGTAAACTATGATGTATTTTGAAAACGCATTATGTGTGGCGAACGGCTGATATGAACTTAACATGTGTCGCACTCATTCTATTTATTATACTTACCGCATACGCCTCGCTTTTACTGATCATAAACACTTATCGCTCCTTTTCACATTTCTTACAGAGAATGTAACTCTCCCTTTGCAACAAGACTCACCAACACTGCATTTGACAACTGCACCAACACCAAAAAGCAGATCAGAATGATTTCAATTATTCTACTCTACCTCCTGAAATCCAGCAGACTGATTCCAGATCAACAACGCTGCCAATATGGAGTCCACCAGACTGACTCTAATCACTCATCACTGCCATAGGGAGTTTAAGACTGATTTCCGACCAATCTTCAAACGATTTCCATATCAGCGAAATCATATTACAAGAGAGGTGGCATCGAGTTACAATCGACTGTCGCCGCAACTTTCAACTTACGAGCACATAGCATCGCCAATTTTAATTGACGTACAAACTACAAACTTCTGACGAACCCACAAGCAATGATTTCTGTAGCGAAATCACATACTACAGGAAAGGCGGCATTCGACTCACAACGACTGCCGCACAACCTTCTTTAACTTTACCAATTGTTACAAGTTATTTACAAGGAAAACTGTGAATATACTAGCTGTTCTTAGTTTCGAAAATAGTTTAATCACATGTGCCAATGAGGGAACAAATATGATGAAATAGTATTTAAGTATGAGTCACGTGACTTCGCTACAAAAATTAAATTAAAAGTACAAATGTAACTTAAATATTTGATTAAATTTTGTTTTTCTTTTTTCATGATATACTTGTTATTTATTTAATTTAAAAATCATAAGATATTATTTTGGTTTATTTGTTTAGCCTAAAGTTCGGTGTTAAACACTGAAAATTTATTCACGCGTATATTCATAGTTGTGAATATAATTTTACAATGTTTAATATATTTCAGTTATTATTAAGTTAAATATAACAATAAAACAATCTAATTTAATATTTTTAAAGACACGACATTTAACATAAAATTAAAAAATAATAAAAAATCTTTTAATTTTTATTCAAAGAATTTAAATAAAGTTTTCAGTTATATTATTATTTATTTATACAAGATAAAATTAATTATATATGGCATAATATGATTAAGTAAGTAACTATTATTTTTCAATTTATTGATGTTATATTAAATATTAAAGATTTAATTTATAATATTTCATGAATAATAATAAATGTGCATTTTAAATAAAAAAATTTTATAAAAGAATTTAAGCATATTACTAAATGTTAATAAATAAAAAATCATAAAATGTAAATTCTCATAAATTTTTTAATATTTATATGATAAATTTTATTTGTATTAGATATGTGAAAACAGTAACCTATTACATTTGTTCTTATTTACTTTTTCGCTATGACGTATAAAAAAATTTAAAAATTAACTAGTGATTTTATATTATACCAAAGAAATTTTTATACGTATATTTTTCAAAATGTTTTAGAAATAATGCAATTTTATTTGTAATATCAATGAACATCCAAACTTATTAACTATGGTTATAGAGACTTTGTTTTTAAGTTTAGAGGACAGTTAATTGTTTAAATATTCAAATTTTCGATACTTTATCAATTCACCACCAAGTGCTCAATTGGCTACGAGAGATGAAACATAAGAGAAAATAAAATCAAAAAAGAAAAAATAAGATTTTACTTGGTTTTTTCAATCGAATTATTCATTTTGTAAAATTAACCTAAATCTTGCACCATGCATTCAGTTAGTAAAAATGTGACCGAGTTGAATGCTATAATGGGCTGTTTTGACAAGTAATAGAAAAATTATTTTAATATAATTTTAAAATACTCGTAATAGCAAATAGAACTATCTATGATTTATTATCAAATAATTGTTTTAATTTGAGAACACATATATATACACGTTTTAATTTAGAAAGCGTAAGTAGAAAATGATGTGTAGAAATAATATTGAATTTACATTAAGTTTTCGAGAAGTACTTTATTTTTTGTTAAATTTGTTAATATTGTTTAGAAATAGAATAGCAATTAAAGTAACAATTTCTTTTATGTGCGTATAAAATTTGTATATGAAAAGTATGCTAAATTAAGAATATTTCATAAACAATTATCAGTTTACATATAGACATTAATTTATTGCCGATTATTATAAAAAAATTACCAATATAAAGATTGATATAAAGATATAAACTTAACTTTTTAGTAAATACTAAATGGTTTAAGATTTAAAATATACTAGAAAAAAATATTATGCTAATGAGTTTAATTAATTGTTCTGTTCTAATATTTAATAAATTTTAATACATTGTAAATATTTATAAATATAAATAATAAAAATTAAATGTGACTATCCTAATTATAATTTGATTTCATTAAAATTTCGTATATATATTATATATACGTAACATAAGATCAAATATATAGGCTAATTTAGATATGTTAACAGTTTAGGTATGATTATAATTGAATTTATTTAATTAGATATCAGATATTTATATAACGATGGTTATAAAATCTACAAGTTAAAAGTAGGTTACATTCAGATTAACATGTAAGTGAATAAGTTAAGTTAAAAATTAAACTAATAAAACAATTCATTTAAATATAAAGTAAAATTATCTTTTATATTCAAAACATAAGAATCGAAAGTTGAAATCTTATATATAATAAAGTAGGATATTCCTCATATTAGAAATTTTTAAATAAAATAATTATTTTTATGAATGATTCTTTATACATATGTTTACAGTAACCACTGCTTATAAAGTCTTATAAAGTAAATAACTACAGAACCTCTTTTTACAGTATTAGTTATTATAAAAATTTTATTTTTTCTTTAAATTTAACATTACCATTTTAATAATTTACAATATTCTATAATGATAATATTAGATAAATATAATTCGGAATTGATTATTAAAAATGCACAAACAATTGGATTCATTTCACAGAAACTAGATATGTTCAATAAAAAGGTACAATAAATTTTCTTAAATAAAATTTCTAATTGTAGTGGGAGTTGACAAGAAATTTGTAACTAAGCTTGCAATGGAAAAGAAATTCATAAAGTACCATAGCAATTATTTTTAAATTTACAAATCATATATCATTGGAAGAAATTTCTTTTACCTTAACGTATATTTATATTCCTTTGACTATTTTTACATATATATTATAATAATATGTTATAAGTTATTAACGTATATATAATAGAGCGTATTAAAGTTTTTCCTTTAAAGTTAAAAATAAAAATTGGAGTTGTAAAATTATACACGAAAGTATTTAATTTTAATATATATAGTTTATATTAATATTAGTATTATATGTTACATATTAAACTGTAAAACTCAATCAATAAATATCTTAACCAACACAAAAAACTTATTCGAAACCTAAATAACTTAAAATATTTAAATTATAAGATAATAGTAAGCACAATAGTAAGCAATTAGACCTTAATTGAAATAAGAAAGATAAAAGAGATAAAAGGAAAACAATTATGAATGTAATGGAAAAAAATTATCGGACACATTCGGCTTTTGGACGAATGAAGAAAAGTGATCAAGTTGCAAAAGAAATAAATGTATAACACTTATGAGTTCAAAAGGCTACAAATAAAAGGTTGGTCTGATTCAGCAAAACCGAAAGCCACTCAATCAATGTATGTAGTTTAATATATTTCGGAAAAATTGCTCGCGAACTGCTAAGCGAGAATTTATGAGTTACGCGAGACCGTAAAAAACTTTAGTGGATGATGTAATTGTGTATTTTTTACCAGTTATATATAATATACAAGTGTATTAAGTATATATAGATAGAAGGAGAAAATGATAAAAGTGGAAGAAACTTTAAAAACTGTCATCATAAAACGATTATCAAGAGAGAAATTTAGGTTGATCTGTAGTAAATTTTTACGAATTTATATTCTATTATCTTTACGTGCTCATTTCACTTCTTAATAAGCGATATCAATGTATTGGTGATACTTATTTGAAAGATGCATATATAGATACGATTTAAAAATTTGATTTTAGATCGATATTGTGTCTCTGTTTTATTGCAAGATTTATTAGAAAATTAATTAAATGCTTTTTCTATGTTTAATGTTTCAATAAGCAGTACTGATATTTATGGATAAAGAAAATTCAAATTTTTCCTAAATTAGGAGAACTAAGTGCGTAAAATATTCAATGAATAACTTGCAAACGTTTTTTATTTTATAATTTGTTGTATAACAAGCAGAAAATTCATATTTTCTTTAATTATATTATATTAATAAAAAAATTATAAATTAAAAAGCAACTTTATCAATTAGATTATTATATTGAGATTATAATTCATATTTTCTTTAATTATATTATATTAATAAAAAAATTATAAATTAAAAAGCAACTTTATCAATTAGATTATTATATTGAGATTATATTTTTATTGTATTTATCGTGGACAAAAATATTTAAAAATAATAGATTTTCCTTATTTATATGTTCTTACATGGAAATATAATATGTATTAAAATAAAAAATTTTGTAAATATAATAAACAATAAAATTTATGAAATGAATGAAAATCTTATAGCAAAATAGTTCAATTAAATTAAAAAATATATTTAAATTATTTTCTTATATTATAATAATGAAGATACTTAAAAATATTTAATTATTGCTTCACATAATAAAGTTTAGGTAACAATATACTGTAAAGTGTTCTTTATAAAATATAATGTATTTGAAGTTAAAAATAAATATTTAAACTTATTTATTTTTTGAAAAATTAAATTTTAAATAAAATTTATGTAACAAAGATTATTTTTTAAATAGTAGATAAATCTAAATTCAAATTATTTATATAGCTTTTTATGTTCCTTAGCAAATTAATTTTATGAATTTATTGTATTATCATTATTTTTTATATTATAAAATCATTAACGTATGAAACGTTTCAATTTTAATCGTATATGATATCAAATACATATTTATAAATTCATTAAATTTTGATTTCATAATTTAACTTAATTTTATTATATATATATCAATGATGGATAATTAAAAAAATTTCTATTAATTTAATATCAACGGTTTAATATAAATTTTAATTACTATATTAAGAGTTATATTATATTATATTAACTGTTATATAAGCTGTGTAGAATATCGATATTTTGAAAAGAGTTTACCATTTGGTGCATTCTGGCTGTATTGTAGTAATCTAAATTCGGCATTGGATCAATTATATCTTTTGAAGATTCACGTTATGTAAAAATTGTTCTTAGTCAACGTTACAAATTGAAAGCAAAGAAATCAGAATAATCTTTGAACAGTTTATCAAATTCATATTGAAACAAGTTTAGCACATTATCGAATGTCCTCGTGATTTTCACTAAATATTATCACATACACTTTTATTTCAATCCATACAAATGTCCCTTTCACGAAAATGAATAAATAGAGATAAAAAACGTATGTCCTCTCTCAACAAATATTGGTAATGATAAATAATCTTTCGTTAATCATCTTGATTTTACAGCAAAATTGAAAGTCAAGTTTCCACTCGATTGGATAAGAGTATCACAATATTAATGCTATTTTTGTGTGTTAGATTTCGTGAATTTCTTGAATTTATTTTTATATCAGCACATATATACATTTAATTTTTTCTCGTTCCTCCACCCAGGGAAAATTTGCCAAGCCGCAGGGTTAGAGATGATGGTCACAATGTGTTGGGTTCGACTACCAAGGTATTGTTCACCTGAGAGTATAATGTGCACAGGGAAGTCGATACAGATACAGAGTATTCGCCGCCACTGTAGCAAAGTCGCGTGCAAAGAGGGCCGCTGCACATTGATACGCGTGCTGTTTCTTAAACAACAGCGTTTGGAGACGCCACGAGAAAACCGTCTGAGCAGAGGACTGTAGGGTTACTGCGCCCGCGGCGCCTTAGTTACTCAAAGAAAGGCCCCTCGTGCATAGATAGCACTCAACTTCTTGGATCTTTAGAGTGAGAGGAGGGGATGTCTGAGATTCGTGGGAGCGGCCGCCTTTAAAAAGGCCCGCCGGTCGAGCTCGGATTGGTCGCCGAGGGGCCCTTTACGGCCAATGGAGGCTATGTCGATCCCCTGTATGAAAGAGCGACTGCTTAAAGCCCAGCGGCGTCTTTCATTGGCCCAACGCTGGATTAGCCTCAGATAAGGCTCATGGATTTCATTTTTTGTTCGTTCATTGTTACTTTTTCTTCCTTTTTACTGCTGTCTGAACATCTTTTTTCTCTTTTTTTAAAGTTTATAGCAAGGATAAGCAAGCACACCAAAAGCGTAGGCGAAACCTGTACTATGAAGATTGGAGATGGAAAAAATATTATTTCTTCAGGCGATAGAGAGGATAAGAGAAGGGAATTTATATGGAAGAAAATATAATATAGATAAATAGATAGCTAAATAGATAAATAGATAGCTAGATAGATAAATAGATAGATAGGTAGATAGATAAATAGATATATAGATAGAGTTTTCTATCTATCTTACCGATATACAGATAGATAGATAGATAGATAGATAGATAGATAGATAGATAGATAGATAGATAGATAGATAGATAGATAGATAGATAGATAGATAGATAGATAGATAGTATAGATAGATAGATAAATAGATAGGTAGGTAGGTAGGTAGGTAGGTAGGTAGATAGCTAGATAGAGATATATGGAATACAAATCAGACTGATATTATACTAATTAAATTTGAAATTAGTTTTATTAAAACGTGATTAAATAAGTACATACAATTTTTTTCCAAGATATATATTTTGATTTTCAATAAATCTTCATAGTTATAATTATGAGCAAGTATTTAGTTCCATAGTATGCAAACCTTTAATAGAGTTATAGAGTTGGTTATACCATTTACAGTTTCGTTATAAAAGTATATAGTATTGTATAATATTATACAGAGTAAGAAATGTGAATAATATATTATAATTTATATAGTTTTAATTACATAAAAGTTTATCATTCTTACTGTTTTTGATATATACTTTTTGTAAAATATTAGCAATATAAAAATAAAAATAATATAAATAATAAAATATTATTAATAAAATGTTTTAATTTTTGTTATTGTAATTTTGTATTGATATTTTTTGATTATTTATAAAAAAAAGCTTTAATATTGATAAAGTTAATCTAATATTGATCTCTAGTTTGCTAATTTGTTAGATTTAGTTCTTCATAAAAAAGTTTGTTGCCCTACTATAATTACAAGAAAAGAAGAAAATACAAACACGAGTATTCTAAAAATTACATGTTGGAATTATTTGCAGTAACTTAATTGAAATAAAAGAAGAAAAAGAGGGGTATATTGTGGTATACTTTACGGAGGGTTGTAAGCAAGGAAGATTCGATTATTGGGCGGTCAAAGATGGACGAAATTCCTAACTGGATTAGGGAACGAAGCCACTCCTTTTTTTGCTCTATCGTGATTCGCAGCTGCTGCACACTCGTCTGTTAAAAGATATCACATGGTCGAAAGGGATTCTTTCAGTTCGACGCCCGTCGTTCGCCCATGTTTTAAGTCCAATACAAGAGTGAACTGTGTTTTGTTAAATTGAGTAGAACTTAAAAATTTTGACAAATATAATAATTATTTAATTAATTAATAAAACTTATGAAATTATGAAAAAAAATTAATATGAAAAAAGTAATTCATTAATTTTGAACAAAAATAAGTGATTCATTAGTTTCATTTAAATACATAAAAATCAATATAAAAATTTATTAAAAAGTAATGTCAGTGTTTAGTAAAAAATTATATGTATTAATTTTAACATTCTACTTTAATTAATTACTTTGATATTTCAGAACAAATTATTTTCATATCTTTGTGATTATATAAATATTGAAGTAATTAAATTATTTGATCTTATTAAAGTATTATTTTATTTATTAGTATTTTATTTATATTTTATTATTTATTATATATTTTATTTATTTATTAGTAATATTTATTTATAAATTATAAAATATTCTGACATTATATGAAATACGGATTTAAAAAAAATTTTAAGTGTTAAATTTTATTATTTAAATAATGATACAAGAAAAAATTATATTTCAAAACAAGTGCAAATATATCTTATTATATATTAATTGAATGTACATTTCGTTAGAAGTAATATTGATAATTCATATATATTTATATTATCCATGTGATTAATTAATTGATCATATATTTGTTTATAGAGATAAATCGGTTTGTTTAATTTAATGTTCATTCTTTTGAAACAATAGTTTATACTATTTTTTTTAATCATGATATATTAATAATTTTGTTGACAACTCATATAGTATAACATAATGTATTAATCTAACAATTAAAGTTTTAAATTTTAATTGTGTTTCGCCTTAATATAAAGAACTTTAAAAAAATTTTAATTTCGTATGTTAGTGCTATTGAATCAATAAAATTCCTAACTCGTGTAAAATTTTAAATAATGACTTTGATTATAATATATATTTTGTTACAAATCGCTTTAATAATCTCATAATTTCCGAAAAGCTATTTTTGTAAGGATAAATTAAAAATAAAAATAATAAATGTTCTAAATATTTAATAGGTGTTTTGTTCGGTTTGAAGCGATCTTATCGCAACTGATTTATAAAAGTCGGCGAATGAAAGAAAGTGGAAAGATAAGATTTGTGTGTACTTATTAACATGTAGAGGCAAAGAGAGAGAGAGAGAGAGAGAGAGAGAGAGAGAGAGAGAGAGAGAGAGAGAGAAATAAAGAAATAAAGAAGAAGCACGAAGGTGTCTTCATAGTTTAAATGAGAAAAGTATAAAAGATAGAAAATGCTATTGCAACTGAAGTAAATTTTGCGTATGAAGTAGTATGATTGAATAATAGATCTATTATCGAAAAATGTAAGACGTTTGAAACGAGCACTCTGAAAAATAAAGTGTAGATTTGTAGATAAGATAATTATTTAAAAAAGTTAAAATAATTTTGTTTGTATAAATAAAGAAATGAATAAAGAAATATAAATAAAGAAAAGAAATAAAGAAATGAGATAAAATAATATAGATCATTTAATTTATTCTGTATTTAAAAACATTCTATTATATTTAGGAAATTGAAATAATATGCATAATTCAGAAAATTTAAATCATATATGAAAGCGTTGATCATATTTTTAAATGAAATAATTGTATTTATATTATTTAATGTTTGTTAAAGTATATACGTTATAATATAAGGCATTATTTGAAATACTCTAAACAGAAAATATAGGTATTTTTTTTAATTTCAATATTAAATTTTCATATTTATTACATTATAGGTTTTATTTCAATAATGAAAAAATATTTTAATAATATTATTAAAAATATACATATATCAGATAATATAATTATTAAGTGTATAAAAGTGAAATCCCATAATATTGAGACCCTTTCTGTCAATCGAAGTCAGTGCTGAATGTTTTCTTCGAGTATCATTATTTTTTCATAACGTGCGCATGCGCGGAATAGTTTTGCAACACTCATCACCGGTATAATGGCGCGTCTGATTCGATGATATGTTAGTTGAGAACATTCAAGTTATATTTATAGTATATTAATGTTCGTTATGGGATTATTTAACTATACATTTAAATACTTTTACTCTAATTTGAAAAATTGATAACACTTTTCATTTTCATAACGAGCAAATGAGTTATTTTTGACACTTATTATTAACACTTATTGTTAACACTTGACATTATTGATTAGAAATTTTTTTATTATTTAATTAAGGAATAATATTTATAGGAGTAATTCTTGTAATAATAGTGGTATTTTATTTTATATCGGTAACTTATTTTGTTACTACCTTTTTATTACCTTTCCGTTTCATTTGTTTTTTAAGAAAAATTTATTAACAATATCTTGAATTTTCATATGTAAATATTATAGTTGAATATAGTTAATTGCATATTTTACTAAATACAATTATGTTGATGAAAATATAGCATAGAGTTGATTCAGCTTAGTATTATGTAATTAGATTAGTCTGTTTAAAAAAATAATATCTAATTAAAATATATTATTTTTATAGTATTTCGTTTTAATTCAACAATAATTTGCCATAATAATTTGAATTAAAATTTATACAATTTTTAATAAGCTTATTTTAATATTTTAGTATTATTTTTTTCAATAAATATTTACAATTAAACATAAATATTAAAACTATTATATAATAAATTTATTTACAAGTTATATGTATACAAAATTTATTCTTAAATAGATCACTCAACTTTCAATTTAACAATTATTTTGCTAAGCGTTAAATTTCTCAATATTATGCTTAATCTAATCGATGTGTACATGTATTACAATTTGTCTTAATAAGCAAAAACTGTTCAAATCCGTATAGATGAAAAAAATTAAAATTATAAGTAATATACATAATGTACATATAAATATATGCATCATAAGTTTAAATGATTAAATTAATTTTTTTTAATTTTATTTCATTACTAATTGACAGTGGCATATAATAATACATTTGTATTAATAAAATAAAATTCGGAAATATATTAAATAATTAGTTTTATAATATTCTTAATTTATATTATAAAAATTATTTTACATAAAGTTATTAGGTAATTTTTTGTATTTTAGACAGAAAATAACAATATGATGATTAAAATAAATAAAAGTAGCCTAATAATAAATAATTTGTAATATATAAATTCGTCGTATATAGCTGTTATAATTTTACTTACAGGGCAATTTCAGAGATTGTGAACCTTTAATAAAGTATTCATTATGGTTATACTCCTTTACTTTATTCATATGGCAAATTCTTAAGTGAATGCGTTGTACAGCAATAACTTGCATACAAATTAATACATTCGCAAACAAAATATATATAGATTAAATTGTTTTCATTTTATTTTATTCAAAGAATTATCTCAACTAGAATTAGTTAGACATAAGTAGTAACAATGATAGTAAAAATACCAAATAGTTTAGACATCTATTAAAATTAGATTTTCAAGAATGTTTTTGGTACTTATTACTTAAATATGTCTTACAAATTATAATAATTGCAATAATTTTGATAACTTTTAATTGCGGGTTCATAGATAAAAATGAAACAAAAATCAGTTTAAGAGTTTATAGTAATGATTATTATTGAAGGTAAAGATTCCAGAGAAATATGGATAAATATCGAATTTCAATAGAATACTGCAAATTCAACAAACTTTACAATCGTCTTCTTGTATATATCTCTTATTTAGTTCCTCTAAACTTTTTATCTCCTTTCTTCCTCCTACTTTGCGCTGCAGTATTTCTTTCCCGTCATTTGCTTGTCTCTGTATGGCAATTAAATTACTGTACGTGGAATCCATATGTGAATTAACGCCGCTGCGTATACATGTGTTTTTTAGCAACTAGCGCGGTGATCGTGATGGCCCAGGGCATACACGCAAACTTAAGAAAAAATTTGCAATTGACCTAACTAAATTGGATGGAGGGAAACCTCCGCCCTCTCTACCTTCACTACTCTTTCACTTTTGCTTAATGTCTGAAAGTAAGGCTTTTTTTAACGAGTAGTATGCATTCACTCGCCACTGAACCTGTCGATCATTGGCATCCATGACCCCGGTACGATTTTCTTTATTTAGTTTATGTACTTCACTTTTTCTTCTCACTATTTTTTCAATCGTATATTTTTCTTTTTTTTGCTCATTTACTTCGAGATTAATATTCAATTGATCCAATGATGATTTTTCCTAAAGATTTCTGACCTTCATTTTTTCTTTTTGACTTTTTGATTATATTTTAATAAAGCTGGTTTCATTTAAGATGTTTAATTGTAATATGTTTATATTAAATGAAATTTGTAATATTATTTTTGGAGAATTATTGCATTTTTTAATAATTTTATTATAAGTAAGTTAGTATAAATTAGTATTACTCTTTAATATTTTTACTATTTTTTTTTATCTAATTATTTATTCTTTTTCAAATAATCATATTTAAATATTTCAATTTATTACTACTAATTGGTTCGATTTATCTTAACAATTTATATCAATTTTCGATTTCGATATTCAAATTTTCGATGCTACAAAAAGTTATGGGTATTACCTTTTAGTTTTACCCTTCTAATTTGAAAATAATTGATCTTTCAAGTTTTGATGTATTTTATATATACAAAATAAAAAAAAGAAAATAATAATAAAAATATTATTTGAAAATATCTAACATCTATATATTTTAATAATTAAATTAAATTATTAAATTAAAAAATGTTACATTATTATTATATGGTTCTAATTTGCATTTTATAAAAATTGAAAAAATACAAAATTTTAAAAAATATTAAAAAAGTATTAAATAAATTTAATATTTAATAAATTTTTAAATATTTAAAAAAGAAAATGTATTTAAATAATAAAATGCATTTAAATAAGAAAATGTATTTGATTAAGAAAAAATATAAAGATATATATTTAAATTACAAGATGTAAAATATTTTTTATTGTTGAAATGCTAATTAAATTGGTCAAAAATATAAAATAACTTAATCCAAATTTAATAGTTTATCCAAATATTCATTTACTTTTTATAAAGTACAATAATACTGTGCATACTTATTTATATACTATTTGAGTTAAACCTTTGTATATTTTATTCTCTTCCAAACAATATAATAAAAATAAAAAAAGTCAACAAATAATATTAAATAAATGTTCCGATTAATAGAAATAAAATAAAATACTTAATTCCTTAATCACTTTGATTATTAATTTGATTATTAAATTTTTTATTAAATATTTAATAAGTAAATTATTAACTATAGAATTTATATAAGATAATTTATAGATATAATACTTTTTCTTCTTCTACGAGTAGATAACTATTTCAAATTGAAGATTAAAAAAATTATATCATTATACTCACAAAAGAAGACGATTTCGAATATTATTATACATATTAAATTTAGCAAAGGTACTAATTACTGTATAAGCATTTTACAGCTTTATTTGGTGAGCCTTATTGTTATTATGGATTATTTATTTGTATCATGTGAGCAGTATTTTTTCTGCATTACCATGAAAATTATTAATTTTCATTGTTACTTCTAGCATTCAATGATAATCTTTAAAAAATTAAGTATTTTCGAATACATTGAGTTAGATTTAAAAAATGAAGGTAATTGTCAAAATTGAATTTAAAAGACATCATACATGTATATCAAATTTACAATACTTTCATTATTAAATTATGTAGACAGATGCTATGGATATATGATATAACAAAACAATCATACAGAGATTTATTACGTGTATTGCGTGAAGTAATAAAATCATTTTTATATAAACAATTCATTTTACTTTCATCGTGGTTTTTGACAAATATAATATTAATCTTCCAATTTTTTAATATCTAATAATATTTCATCTATATATCTGTATACATGTATGATCAAGTTTCCTATTTGAGATCCTAATTTGGTACAAACTCTTGAAAGTATCTACTTAAAACTATCTTTTCAAGTTAAAAAATAAATAATAATCTTTGAGTGGCCAATTTGGAGATTATAGAATCTGATGAATAATTTTATTTAGTTGGTCAATGTTGTTGTTGATTTGTAAGCATAACTTATTATAAATATATTCAAAAACCTATTTTTGTTTTTGAATTATAATTTGATATAATTTATCAAAAAATAACAATTAATATTAAATAAAATTGTTGATAATAATGATTCTTTGCATTTTTAATATCATAATAAGCTTCAATATATCGTAAAATATTTGAAAATCCCGTTTCAAATATTGTATGCAATTTGAAACTAATTATACTGTTTGAAATTTACTATGTATAATCGTATAAACTGTTGTTTTTAATATGATTAAATAATAATATTTGTGTTATGTTGTGAAATAATAATTTGTGTAATTTACCGATTTATTAAACTTTATTAAAAATTAATTATTGATTTGTTATTATTTTTAGTTTTAAGCATTTGTCTTGTAAGAACTAATTACGTAGGATTATATCTTAACGGATAAAATTCGAAAATTAATTTGGGTATAGAATGGTTTCTATTTTAGTTTCATCAGCATTTTTGCTCTCGCCAATTAAATGTTGGGCCGGTTATTACGACTTTCGAATTAACTTTCAACAACTTAATCGTAATTAAGTAATATTAACTAATCAACTATTATTAATTTTTTATTAAAACTCTTTTTTAATAAATACTTTAGTTATCTTGTTATTAATATTGAACAATAATACTGATAATACTAACATATGATTTCTTTCTAAATATTAAGAATTTAAAAAGCACTACAAATTCATCCATTGAATAAATTGTACATATACTTTATGATTATATTAATATATTGATATATTAATATATATATATGTTGATAGTTAGAATCCAGGTATGATTTTGTACATTTAGAATTGTTGATGTACATCCATTTTATATTCTATGCGCACCTATAGTATATTAAAAATATTATATGATTTCTTATATTTAAAAAATGCAATATTTAATATATATATATATATATATATATATATATATATATATATATATATATATTTTTGTTATATTTATTTATTTTTTTTTTACTTTTTTTTTTTTTTTATCT
>JAPYYT010003011.1:0-17196 GCA_030522565.1 Ceratosolen corneri | reverse complement strand
TATATATATATATATATTAATTTAAAGAAGATATAATGAAATTTGTGACGTTTTTATGTAAAAAAAAAAAAAAAAAAAAAAATAAAAAAAAAAAAAAAAAAAAATAAAAAAAAAATAAAAAAAAAAAAAAAAAAAAAAAAAAAAAAAAAAAAAAAAAAAACACTCGTAGTTTCGATATAATATTATTAATGTTATTTTTATTTGTATTATAATGTTATTGCACTCACTATATTTAAATGCCTATCAAGGCAAACAAAATTATATGTAAGGTGTAAGTTAATGCATTACGTGAAACTACACATTATAAACTTCGTGCGGAAATATCTTACCTACAAATTCAATTTAACTGTGTCTACATACTGATAATTTCTGTGTCTACATACTGATAATTTAAAAATATGCCAAATGTATTGACCAAGTTATTATGAACATGCATTAATTCTTGTACGTGTTAAATAATAAAATTAAATGAAATATATTGTTAAACCGAAGTAGCCTTTATAATGCATATGATTTTAAATAGACTAACAAAAATTAATTCAAATTTTTTTTCAAAAGGTATCTTGTGCAAATAGAGAAATCATTATATCACACAATGTACGATAATGCAAATAGGCTCAGCTTTACCTGTTCCGACGGCCGTTGATAGAGGTTTTACCTTGTGTGACTGTATGCACTCCCTGATGTTAAGGAGTGGGGATATAATAGGAGCGTTATTGGTGATAGGATTATTGACTTTAAACACGTGCGTGTGCTTTTTCTAATTATTTATTTATAATTACTCTCTCGACTGGCAATCGCATCCAATCCTCTTGCAGCGCCGCATATGGGAGACAATGGTAAATGGAGTGAAATCGGCAAAATATCATCTGAAGAGTAGGATGAAGAACACATTACTGACAATAGAAGAGTTTACAACTCTGTTCTTTCAAATCGAGGCAATTTTAAATTCTCATCCACTGGAACCATTGAGTGATGATCCAGAGGACATCTCGGCATTAACACTAGGCCATTTGTTGATTGGGGGCCCAATCACTGCAAAACCAGAACCATTATTACTGGAATTGCCAACTTCAAGGCTTTCCCGCTGGCAGTTCATTCAACAGCGAGTTCAACGATTTTGGGGCAACTGGACAAGGTATTGTCTGCAGCGACATCAATCTATATCTAAATAGCATTACAAAAGTTACGACATCAAGGTTCTTACCTTAGTTTTAATGGCAAACGAACGAAGCACGCCATGCAAGTGGCCGCTGACTCGAGTAATTGCAATCCATTAAGGAGCTGATGATCTCACTAGGATAGTGACATTAAAAAACAGCTGATACCACGTTGACAAGACTAAGATGTAAATTAGCAATATTACCCGTTCTAGTTCTTTTGGAAGATCAGCAACATTGGAATGTTGGAGGGCCGAATGCAAAAGAGAAAATCTCTAAATAATATTGTTTCTTTACTTTTGCTTTGAATGTTTTTTATATTTATGATTGCCAGATGCCCCGAAAAGCCAACGAATTCTCCGATAATATTTCATATATATTTTCGAGTTGACAGTGATTTTAAACGGTCGAGTTATCCCAGCATTGTACTCGAAAGGTTGTCGATGGTCAATATGAACATAATGTGTAATGCAAAACGCGTGTCGTGAAAATTAACGGACAAAACCTTCCAAGAACCGACGTACAGTTACCAAACATCATACGAATTGTTTTCACACCAAATCCATGCATATTTTGAAAAGTGTAAGCATCAAGCGACGTCACAGGCCGAATCGTCGGTATAAGATTTCATGTGCCGACGAGCGGCCGGCCTCCACTTTAATGCCTCCACCGTCTAAGAGGGCGTCGACACTACCGATCAAAGGGTACCAATGACAACTGAATAATTAGCTCTTAACCAATCACCGAAATTTCCCACTCTCATAGATGTGCAAGAAAAGTTCCCCCTCGCGAAAAGCGGGGTGAAGAATTTAAATATCGCGCTTTCGGCCCGCTGCTTCAGATCCGCTTTTGTCTACAAAATCTAATTGTCGATATGTTGACCTGTAATCTCTCAATACAAAGTTGTGTATAGTGATTAGCTTCTCAACGACCAGTATAAGTAAAGAAAGTAACAAGATTTAAAAAATGCACTGAGAGGGAAGCATGGGCTCTGAATTGTGCTACACGCTCAACGCGACCGAAACAGAGAACGAAGCCGCCAATATTCAATGGCCCAGTACGCAAAGAAGCGCGAGCAAGCACGAGCGAATTAATCCGGTAAGCCCACACCCAGACCCGCAGGTAAACCCTGTTAATCAGAATGAACACAACAAGTCCATGTATGGTAAGATTCAATTTACGCTTGAATATTGCTGTAGCATGGACTACAACGAAATATAATTCATAAAACATAACACCACTCCAAGGGTCGTAAGATTCAATTTACATCTGAATATTGCGTCCGCGCGGAAATAAGCAACGTTTAATTAAACTCACGGAACTCAACATATTTGTAAATTCACGTCAAGCTAACGCGGTGTTCGATTCATGTCTGAATATCAAGATAGTTCAAGAAGTATTATATTTCAATACGTTAAAATAAAGACCATTTTACAGCATAACCACGCCAATTTGCCTCTGTTTCATTTTACCCTGCTATCTCTCTTTCTCCACCATCCGCCTCTCCCTCCCTCCATCTGGGAGAGTGTTTTCTCGGGCTTAATTTCCGAACAATTATGAATAATAATTTATTCGAAATAATAAATTTGAAGAAGTAACTGAGTTCAATACACATGAGACAAAAATCAATTTTAAGTCAGCTCAATTAAGTATAATATTATATACATATCAACTTAAAATATAAATATTATCATTTATTAATTTTTAAAAAGAGTGGTAGATAATTGATAGTAAATTAGTACATATATAACGTAGGGAAAAACTATAAAAAAAGTATGGTACGCATTTCACATTCACGATACTTATAAATATAGGCAAAAAAAAATAAATAAATTGTGTTCATGATTAATGAAACAAACGAAAAAGTAAGGATAAGTTTCCTGTATAATTAAAAGATATTATAAGTAACTGAGCCAGGCAAAATTGTTCAATGGTATGCGTTGTGTTGATTACAGCTTGCTAGGCTCTATTGATCAACTTATACACCTGTTTGGTGATACCAGTTCCTGGCTTCTTCACCATTTTTAAAAAATGCATACTATTTACATGTACATGAGAATGAATCGCGATTCGTATGAGGTGAGGAATTCTCCACCGTGTGCACCGTCTCTTGCATAAATGCCAACACTATGCATGACATACGTGCATGGTATGCGTAGAATACATCTACGTTTTCACCATTTAAATTGAAGCAAATAAAATGCTCACTTCAAATACTATACAATCTAAATATCACTTTCGCAACATTTTCAAAGTTTTACTTATTCATTTGGATTATTCTTATTGTGTTACTTTTAATTTTAATTCTTAATTATTAAATAATTCTTGTTATTTTGATAATGTGTTATTAACGACATGAAATGTAAATAAATGCATTAGTAAAATTGCTATACAAATAGGCAAAATTATCAATATAATAAAACATTATGATATAAATTTTAAATCATTTCTCGTTAATATTTGTATTTACAAACAAAACATTATATGTATAATTATAATTATGAAATTATTGTAAAGCAAATTACAAACTAAAATGCTTAAAAAAGCGACAAAATATTATGTAACATTATATTAATGACAGATATCATTATAAGAGAAAAATATTCAAGTGGAATTAAATTATAAATATTTATTATTATATACTATGCATATACTGTAATATGTACTATATCAGGAATTAAAATAACTTATAATTTTCTTAATTAATTTATTATTTAATTATTTTATATTTCAATTATAATTATTAATATTTTTTAATTATTAAATAAATTACTAACAAATAATTACTAAGTAAGATTACTGACTAAAATAAGATTATTTATTAGATTATCAGATTTTTAAATATATTTTAAATATTTAAATTCAGAATAGAAAAAAATTAAATAATTAAATCTAACACCAAAATATATTTTATTTTATTTAAGCCAATTATATTAAAAATTGTGTATAACCACTATATTTAAATCTACTTTATTCTCTGATATTTATAAAAATGTATTTTAATCTACTTCTAATAAATTTTATTTCTTATATATTTTAATAATATATATAATATATTTTAATGTTAGTATATATATATATATAATAATTAAGAATATATTTAATAATTTTTGTCTATGTTATATAAGTAATAAAATTGTCTATTTTATTTAGATTTTTAATTAATATTTATGATCATATGACTTTATGAATAATTATTAAGTAAAAAAATTAACTAATGTTAAGCCATAAAAAAAGAAATAGACTCACCAGAATTTGCTTTGAAAAAAAATTGTCTATGTCAATTTCGTTCTTGTCAAATAAAAAATTGTCATATGCAAGTAGAAAAGAAAAGGATTATTTTTATTTTTATCTTCTTCATTATGTAAAAATGTATAAATATAGATGATTAATGTCAACAAAAACATATTTAATAATTAACGAACTAATAAATTTCTCATGCGTTAAATATTTTGAACTAAATTATTTGTAAAGCATTTTATATTTTTATTAATAAAAGAGTAGATAGATTTACTCTCATTAAATGATTTTTATTCCTTTGAAAGATAAACTCTTAAGATCTTTTATCCTTCGAAAATTAAATTTTCGAACACGACAAAATTCTAAAATATAAGAACATTTATAAAAAATTAATAATCATAAATTTGTATTTAGTATATTATATTTTGAACCTATTTATAATTATGAAAATTTTAAATAAAATTCATATAAAATCAAATGTTGATAAAAGTACGAATAAAGATATTCAATTAATTTAATCGTTATTCTTATTAAATTCAATATAATTTATATAAAGGTAAGTATCACCGTTATTGGCTATAATTATATTTATTTGTAATTTTAATGTACTATTATAACAAGTAAAATAATTGATTTAATTATGAAATTTGAAAATTAATTATATACAAAAATATATTTGTTATTTAAAATAAAATAGTTAAAGAAACATCAAACTTTTAAATTTTAATTATATACCTTTGAAAATTTCATAAACATTACCAACTGTCAATAATTGATAAGAATATACTTACTCTAAATTTAATGAATTCTTAACCTTATCTAATGTTTCTTCAAATCATCACAAGATTTATAACAAAAACAAAAATCATGTTGTAGAAGAAAACTTATATTTGTTAAGAATTATTTATACTGAATCTATATAAAATAAAGATATATAAAATATGTATTGCAATAATTTATAATGTATAGTATAGCAAATAAATTGTTAATAGGAAAACTTTATTGTTCACAAGTACATCATTTGAAGAATTTGTTATTTATTTCTGCATCAACGAGTCGAACTGCAAAAGAAAATGTTTTATGTAAAAATAATTTTATTAATAATAAATCAGAACTTTATAAATATTTATATTTTAAAATAAAAATGTCAGGACCAGTTAGTGTAGCTAACTATATGAAGCAAATTCTTACTCATCCGACACATGGTTATTATATGAATAAAGATGTTTTTGGACAAAAGGGTGATTTTATAACTTCTCCAGAAGCAAGTCAGTTATTTGGAGAAATGATTGGTATCTGGCTTATAAATGAATGTAAAAAAATATACAATAAACCATTTCAATTAGTAGAGTTTGGACCAGGACGTGGTACTTTATTAAAAGATATTTTAAGAGTTTTTCGTCAATTAGGTATGTCCAATCAACTTTCTTTGCACTTAATTGAAGTCAGTCCATTTTTATCAGAAATACAAGAAAAGAATTTATGTTTAACCAAGATCGAAGAAGATAATCCAAGTTTTTTAGGAAAGCATTATAAAAAAGGAGTGACTGCGGATAATGTGAAAGTATTTTGGTATAAATCAATCTTTGATATTCCAAAAGGATTTAGTATTTTTATTGCTCAAGAATTTTTTGATGTATTGCCAATACAAAAATTTCAGAAAACAAACGATGGATGGTTTGAAATATTAGTTGATATTGATGAAACTAATAAAAATGAAGAGAAATTTAGATTTATTTTATCAAAAACAATTACTTGTGATAAAATACTAAAAAAAAATGAGAAAAGAGATCATGTAGAAATTAGTTTGGATTCGATGCTTATTATGCAAAATATATCTTCTTTTATAACCGAAAATGGAGGATTTGCACTTATCATTGATTATGGTCATAATGGGGATAAAACTGATACTTTTCGAGCTTTTCGACAGCATAAACAATGTGATCCATTATTAAATCCAGGTACAGCGGATTTAACTGCTGATGTTGATTTTACATTTCTAAAACAAGTAGCATTAGAGAGCAATAACTTGTTGTGTTTTGGACCTGTAAATCAACAAAATTTCTTAAAAGAACTAGGTATTGATATTCGATTAATGAGTCTTTGTAAAAATGCTTCTTTGGATCAGAAAAAACAACTACGATTTGGTTATGATAAAATTATGGATCCTAAAGGGATGGGTACCTCTTTTAAAGTTGTTTCAATGTTTCCTTACGTTCTAAAAGATTATTTTAAAAAGTTTCCAGTACATGGATTTAAAAGTTATGTATCTAATAACTAATAAAAGAGAAATTTGTAACTGACATTGTATCAATTATAATTGATACAATTAATATATAACAAATTTAATAAAAAAAATGTATAAAGTGATGTTTTATTACTTTAAAATTTACCGCATTTTATAAAATCTTCCTTATCGATAAGTGATATTCAATATAGTATTGTTAATTTTATAAAACTGTAAGAACATTTATAAATTCCTTTAATGAATGAATTATGCTAAATTCGAAAGAAATCTAGTTAATCTGAAATTGTTACTTTCTTATTTTAGATTAATTATGAAGTAAATAGAATATTGTTTAAAGTTTTTAATGTTTTGGGTTAAACCGTTTGCGCTTGCGTAGAAAGTGGGTTCGACGTAATATGACGTCCTCCGGCCCGTTACGTAGTTGACTTTCATATGCAAACGGTAGTAATTCATCGGTGTACGAAGAAGGCGGCATTATCCACGATGGTTTTTTCTTCTTTATAAACACGCGTTAATACGCGAAACATTTGGTTTTTTTTTTTTGTTTTAATAAAAATTGAAATAATGAGTATGATGGGTATTATCGTTTCCGGTCGTTTGGTAAGTTCTTTATTTTTTTATAATTTGTTTAGGATTTATATTGATTGAATTTTTATGGGAGTTCAAATTACCGGTTACTATTGCATGTTTGTTGAAATCTAGAATATTCTACAATTATCAAAATTCACATAAAAGTCCAAAGCATTATTCGAATATTCCTTTTATAGAATAGTACTTTAAATCGTAACATTGTTCTTCATGACACGATATATTATTTAGTAAATAAAATTCTTATAATGTTAAAAGAAAGCAAAATTTTGACTAATTATTTATTGTGTAAAAAAATTAATTGTAATTTCAGGTTCAAACAGATTTTCAACAAATTGGAGAAAATCAATTTTTAATTACAGTTCCCGATGCTGATAATATCAACCATGTTGTTGTCTTTCTTACTGGAACGGTACCATTTATAGATGGTATGGGTGGTGGTGGTAAGTGTTATTAATATTTTTACACCCACTATATTCAATGATCAAATATTAAAAATATAATTTTTTAATAATAAATTAATTTAGTATATTTCAGTTGGCCTGATTCAAATGCACCACCAAATTGGCAATTTTTGGGATATATTTCAAATAATAAGCCTTCTGCTATATTTAAAATTTCAAACTTGAAAAGAAATCATGAGTTTGAAAATAGCAATTTAGGGATATTTGGAATAGGTAAAATCTCTCATGTTGCTCAAGTAGGTATTTCTGTAGAACCCCTCGGCATTTTGGAACAACAAGCAGCCGTAACAACAGCAAATGCAACAAGTTCATTTATAGAATTTGCACAAAAAATGATTACTAGCTTTCTGAATTACGTATCTAG
Source organism: Ceratosolen corneri (assembly GCA_030522565.1). Taxonomy (NCBI): domain Eukaryota; kingdom Metazoa; phylum Arthropoda; class Insecta; order Hymenoptera; family Agaonidae; genus Ceratosolen; species Ceratosolen corneri. The sequence continues at coordinate 9,132 of JAPYYT010003011.1, read as the reverse complement.
TTTTTCTGTAACTCAAGCACAAATGACGGCAAACCCTACAGAAAATTTTGTACCTCTGTCAACCATACAAGGATGGTATGAAACTTTTGAAAGACGGCTACAACAGAATCCGAATTTTTGGAAAGCATGATCGAAACATGAAGATATCTGGAATCTAGTACATTCGTACTCTCTACTTTGTTTAAGTAACAAAAGTACTTGATCTGTAACTAAAGTAAAACGAAAAGTGTATATTACATTTTGTTTATTATTTAATCAATTATTTTTAATGATTTAAAACTTCTTTATATTCTTAAAACATTTTAATTATAAATTTAAGAATATAATAATTGTACATTCAAAACAATAAGGAGGTGCAAAAATATAAGTTTAAATTTATAATATGGGAAATAGTATAATGGGAATAACAGTGTTGCTAGAATTTTTTATTATTTTAATCAACATATGGGTTATTATATGACTGGCACTTAACTTTGATATTTAAATAAGTTCTAATACTTAAATTAGTTAATTATATTTCAATTATTTAACAGTAAAATATAAATTTTATATATAATATTTGGTATTATTTTTTTCAACCTCTAATTAAGTTTATAAATTTATTATTAAAGAAAGATAAACTTTGTAGCTGATAAAATTTTTTGTATAAAATGAATATAAATAGAATTATTATTTTTAATTATTAAAATTAAATTTTTTATTCACTTCATTATGTTATGCTGCTATGTAGATTTCACTAAATTTAAGAGAGTAAAACTTGAAAGTTTTCATGAAAACGATTCTTTTTAACTAGACAAAATTTAATTAGTATTGATAAGAATCAACTTCTTTCGCCATTAACTGATACAATTTTGTAAATGTTTGTATATTAACAAATAATTTACAAAATCCAAATATATGATATCAGCTTTGCACAAATATTGTACTTTGACATAATATTAGATTTAAAGATACTTGGTTTTTGGATGATTTTGTGTGATAACACATTTCATAAATATTGTTTGTTTCAAATTTTATTACTATGAGAAATTATTTTTTATACAAATCAAATAATTTTATTTTTACTTTAAAATTTTTTATTTTAAATGTTATCACCATATCTGTAATTAATAATGTATAAAGATATTCAAATTATTTGAAAAAACATTAAAATAATTAGTTAAAAAGTAAATCCATTGATTTTATAAAATAATAATTTTTTACCAATTTATTATTTCAAATATTTTTGTGTTTAATTATTATATTTAAGATTTACATCATATTGTAAATTATTGAAACTGCAAGATATAAGTATCAATATTTAGTATAAAACAATTCAATGCCAATATGGAAACTATATAGATTGCTTGAATGACTTTTATCATTTATATATTCGGATATATTAAAATTGTGGATATAATAGTAAAATATCTAACATTTTTAATTAAAAATTAATTGGAATTTTCATGAAATTATATATATTGCAAGTCAATATTTTCTGAATAAAGTATTATTACACGGGCATATAATATTCTTAATTGAAGTTTATGATATTTTTTATTAAAAAAATTAAGTAATAAATTCAAAATGTATAAATTGACATTTGTTTTTACCATGGATTTACCCTTAACAGTGATAATAAATTTTTTATAGTAATTTTTATCAGTGATAGAAGCAGTATATATAATTAATATGGAGTAGATATTTTGAAAAGTTTTAAAGATTAGGATAGGAAAAGTTTTTGAAAAGATACAGAAAATACTTTGAAGTGTTAATTCATGAAAACATAATTAAAAAATAGTTACTTTAGTAAAAAATCATTTAAATAATTAGTTCAAATAAAAAGAATTAGCACTATCCATTTATTAAATATGAAAATAAGTTCATATATTTTATAATACTGATGACATCCTCAAAATATATTAAGAAAAATGCCAGAATCTAGTATTCTATTTTAAGAAGTAATTTAATATTGAATTTTTATCATTATTAGCATGAACTAATAAAGCATAATATAACAAAATAAGTTGCAAATGAATATATATGTACAATTAAATTAAAATCTATTGTTTAAAACTGCTTATTAATATAGTAAACTAAGTAATTATATAATTTATAGATAAAAGAGTTGATTTTTATACTTGTGAAAGGATTAAGTTGAAGGAAGACCAGGACATATTGATTTTAAATATTAAAGCCAATAATTAAAAATCATTAACGTTAATTAATGTAGGTCTAAGAATGTAACATCAATTGTTTTTATTGTTAAAGATATTAATTGTCTTATTAGTTTTATTTTAATTTATATACCCAGTATAAATCTAATATTCTAAAGTGAACTTATTCTGATATACCAAGCAGAATGAATTTTCTGTCTTGCATAGACTTGTGTTACATAGGCGCGCGTGCACACAACACAATAAACAAGCCACACGCGTAATTAATATTGAGATATGTGCAGTTTGATATAACTTCTAAACAAAGTATTAAATTACAACAGTAGCTGGTAGTTAAGAGCAGAAGTCTAAAACAAATTTGTCAATTTTCTCATCAAGCTCATAAACCTATGAATCATTTAATCTTTTATGATTTAAATTTAATTAAGTATTTTATACTTTCAATTTTACCGCTTGAATTTAGGGTAACGCGTGAAAGAGATAGACGAGAATAAACATGATAGATTATATCACGATTGAAAGAGCGAGGCTTACGCCACTGTGCTACTGCTGACGAGGCATTAGGTTTTACGATTCTGTGTTCATGTGTGCGCGCGGGCGGGCGCGTGTGGGTGTGCGTGCGTGCGTTTGCATGTGCATCGGGGCAACCTCGCAGTCCTCGATAGTTCACTGAATCAACACTACTGATTCCAAATTCCAATAATCCTTATGCGTTGTATTTTCTATTGCACCGTCGAACTGACGGAGAAGCGTCTGCCTTAATCAATTCGATACCGAGATTATTATTAACTATTTTGTGTCCGACGTAAAGCCTAGGTGGTTCGAATTTAAAGAGCGAAGGGGTATATTTCAGCGCTGTACGTACACAACATTAAAACGAAAACGAACAGCAGCGGAAGGGGAACCTCGCGAGCGCTTTTGCATGCAACGCGCGCGACTGTTTAGTGACAGTTGGCGCGTTGCTCAAGGCCATTATTGTAGGCACTCAAAACTGTAGAATCTTTGGAAGTTGTTACGATTTCCAGTTGCCGAGAAAGCGGAGGAAAAAATTGACTACGAAGAAGTATTTTTGTGTGGGTGTGAGCGAGGGCGGGGAGTGTTGAGTGCGACGACATATGTCGCATCAGCCGTATATACTCCTCGGCACTCGTCGCCTTCGCCGTCGCTCTTGTTGGATACACTCCAGGTGGTGGCTATCATTCGCATGGGAGTGAAAGTGCAGTGAAATTATTGAGAGCGCGTGGTATAAGACCTTGACTCGCGATAACACTGAAACAAACATCAATCAAGTCAGTGCAAAAAGCTATCACGAGGATCGAAGCCGTGCCGAGTGACAACTGACTACAGACTATTGAAAATTACAGAAGCTCAGCTTCAACGGCAAGCAGCAGCGCCTTTATGGATTTCATTTGATATCCGATACCACGAGACACTCACGTACCAACACATCTCCGTATGACGTATGGGCATGTGCGCGCCTCCGTGTGTGCCTACATGCATGTGTGCACGTATATAGTTTCATAGTGACCGTGCAGCAGAGGACGTAGTTAATAGCCGAGGAAGCGAATGCTTCTTCCTCGGCCTCGAGCCGATAAAGACGACAGGTAGGTGAGTAGTGCCTGGATATACATAACTTCACCGATTTTTTTACTCTTAAACAACTTGATTTTTAGATTTCTGTTCTCTCTCTATTTCTTCTTCTTTCTTCCTTCCTTCCTTCCCTCCCTCTCTCCCTCTCTCCCTCCGTCCCTCTCGCCATCATTCCTTCCTTCCTTCCTTCTTTCCTTCCAGCCTCACTTGTCCTAATCTCATTTTTTCGTCGTTCTCTGTCGCTTGTATATCTGCTGTCTTTTTTTTTTTTTTTTTTTCGATGCAGCCGGCGCCCGCAAGCGAAAAAAAACGACGTTCAACTGGAAAAGGCTAGATTGGAAAAACATTAACCTCTTATTACCGATTTGTCTTTCTAATAATGATTTTGTTATTGGCATGAATTCGAATCACAATTGAATCGTGCAATAACTCTGAAGAATTGGAAAGCGCGGAAAATAATTGGTCGCACGCGGCACGCTCCCTAAAATACGTTGACTCGCCATTAATGTCAATATATTCTTAATACGAATTTTAGAAAATGTGTCAACGTCGGAATTACAAGTTTACGTACATTACGCGCTATTATTGTCACAATAGCAGAAGCTTTGACCATTCAATATAAAATTTTAGAAATCATTCTCATGGCGACACGATAATATACACGCCAAATGGATGTTCGTTTATGACGTAGGAAAATTTCATATTAGATAGGACGTGTACTGTGGAAATGGATGTATTTGTAACACAAGACACTTTTCATGTTGGACGAAGAATCGTCAAAAATATAAAATTTATCGAGCAAAAATACTTTGTGCCAATATTGATTTCTGAATTTTTGCTTTCGACAAGAAAAGCATTTTAACCTTCCAGAAGTAAAAAGATTCAATATCTTTTCTCGTGTGCTTAGTGCAATAGCTGCTCCATTTTGAATTGTAATTCTTGCAAAGTGATATCTTACAGGGACGATCAGTAATTTAAGGAGTGCCAAAAATTCATTAGATGTTACCGTTCATTTCCATGTATAAAACGAAAACCGTTAATTTATCTCACCTCCTACATAAAACCGTGCAAATATCACTTTGTTCATTTTTGTTTTGGTTTTTTATTAACAATAAAAAAAATCATCATAATAAGTTCGTTTGCATTATCTGCTTAAAATTAAAATAATTATAATTGTAAATTATTTTATTTTTAGCAAAGAATTATTGCAAGCATGCAATCCATGCATTTACACACACACGCACGCACGCACGCGCACGCACCCAAGTATATAATTTTATTTCGACCCTGCTATAAGGTTATTTATGATTTATTATATAAAAACATATCATTGATTTTAGATCTTGGAGTAACTTGTGTTTAGATAGGAATGATTTTATTCAATTTAGCGTGGAGGAAGTTCTCGATACAGTTTTGTAAGTTCGCGGCTAAAAATAAGCAGAGATGTTTAAAAAAATCTGTGGAAATGTTCATTATATAGTGATGTAATGAAAATGATTCTGCATTTTTATACCTAAGGTACATAGTCTGCAATACATTTAACATTAACGTACAGTAGAAACTGCCAATTTCTTTTTGCCACTCTTAAAAGTTTTAAGGTGACCAATATTTTTAATTGCCTAGTTTTCGACATATAATATATATTCTGATTTATAAAAAAGTGGAACAAAATAAAAGACTAGCTGTCAAAGTAAATATGAATCTGAAAAACTGTTTAGGAGAGGTAAACAAAATTGTATAAAAAAAAATATTAATTCCAAAAATAACATTAGCTGTCAAAAAATGGAATTATCATGCGTCATGACGGTCTGTTTTTCTACGGCGAGATATTTTTTTCGAGAATATTTCTTGTGATTCGCAATTCATGTCCGTCCTTCTTCGGCGATAGCGCGCGCGCGTTTTTCTTCATCGCTGCGCACTGATAGAAATTCATCTCACTTTTTTCAACGGAATTCTACGTTGCAAATTTATAGTGAATTGCAGGAAGATGCGTCGTCATCATCTAAAAATGATTTTTCGTACCTAATTTGATGTTTACTTGATTTTTGCTAGAATGTTGACAATAGTCTATTGCTTCAGTACCATTAATGTGCTTCTTGGAAAATTGCATAATCACACGCAAACTGTGAGCTTTTTATTGCATATTGCACTCAATTTTTTGTCCTTTATACTTTTGTAGGTTCACAATATTATAATTTATTATTCCGGTGGTCATTTTATCTTTTCTCTTTCATATTATAAGGAATTGTAATGTTTATCTACTTCTAAAGGAACAAATAGTTTTTCGGTAGCTTAGCTAGTGGACATAAAGCACATAAATTTCAATTTACACAGCATTACTTGTACTTTTAAAGATGACAAAATTTTGAGACTATGAGTTCATTTATCTAAATATATATTAAATATTTTTTATTTATTTTGAAATAATAATATGTTAACAAGTGAGCGGTCGTTGATTGGAATACTAATTGAAAATAAATAATTAACTGATATCGATGCTATTTTTTAAAATATATATTGGTAGTGTTAAGGTACTCCTTCTTTCTCTAATGATACTTTTTAATGCTTTCAAAAATACTTGATATACTTATTTTATTTTATGAGCTTTAATCATATATTTTTATATTTAAGTAATTAATAAATCAACAAAAATAAATTATTTTTTAGGATCTGAATCTTTGCGAGTTTTCCTAGATGCTTGGAGTTTAGAATTATAATCACATTGGTACTTTTAAAAGGTAGGTAATAATATTTATTACTTATATACTATTTCCCTAGCAATATTAAACTTTTTATTTTTATACTTTCAATGATAGAATAAATATATGTATCAAATTTTAATATTATACTAGTTTATTAATAAAAAATTGATTGTAATCAGAATTTTGGCTTATTCTGGACCAATAAAAGTAACTATAATGATTAGAGAATTTTAAGAATTTGTTTTGAAATTGTATGAGATTTATTTGTTTATAATTAGTTTATTTTTGTTTAAAAATGAAACTAAAAGCCATATAAGAGGATAAATGTTATTAACCAAGAATGCAAAATTTTATTTAACAACCTTTTTATATGACTTGTGTGTAATTAAGTAAGAAAGAAAATAATGTGTATAAAAATAATTGTGAATTAGTTCTTATTATTCATAAATATAAAATTTGTATTAAGTACATTCAAATAATCATCTTTTTTACCAAATATCATAAATTTTTGTTAATTAGATTGAAATGGAAAGTTCTGAGGAACCTACAAGTCTGCAATCAATTTGCCATCTACGTGCATCCGAACTTTTTCCTAAACCTGCATATTTTGATTTTGAAGATTCAGAACTTATAGTACCCTTTGTACTTTTAAGTGGAGAATACATTGTTGCTTTGGGACGCACATCAGATGGAGTGTTGGCATTATCAAACTATAGGTTATATTTACAGCTTGGCCAAGGATGCTACAATGTTCCCTTAGGATTAATAGAGCATCTAGAAGTTAAAGAAATCTTTTACTTACATATTGGCTGTAAAGATGCTCGGTCAATAAGGTACATGTAAATTTGAATATAATTTTTCGTAAAATATAGAATTGTAAATATCTATCATAATATTTTTATTAATTAAAAGAAAATAATTTTTTTTTAATTTATAATTCATATAAATATTGATATTGATATTGATATTTAATATAATAAATTTCATTTATGTTTATAAATAAAATAAATAATCAATGATAGCGGTACATAATAAAAAATGTATTACTTAAAAGTTTTTAAAAACATTTTAAATTGTAAAATAAATATTATTAAACATTAATAAAAAAATATAATTCTATTAATTTTTTTTATTCCAAATAAAAATTTATAAAGACAAATATTGAGTATAAATCATTAATATCATTTTAATTATAAATGATAAATATCTTTAGTTGTTGTTTAAGGTGCCTGTTAATTGACTGAAAATTTATGAATTCTTTTGAATGTGCATTAAAATTCAGTTTTGCTTTTAAAATAGAATATGCGTTTAGAAAATAATATTCAATATGATATATTCAATATATTTAATATGATTTATTCAATAATGAAGGAAGTCATATCAAACCAATATAAATAATAATTTTTATACTTATATAGGGTAAAGTTAAAAAGTTATTTAATAATAAAATATACGTTTTTGTAATTTTATTGCAGTTGTGCTTTTTCTACCAATGAGCATTGCTTAGAATGGTTCAAACGATTACACAAATTTACTTTTCCAAGGATAAGTATAGAAGAAATGTTTACTTTTGCATATTATGCTTGGTCAATGGAAGAAGGAAAAGATTATCCAAGACTAGGGAAAGATAACAATTCTTATCTTACAACTTTCAATTCGGAAGTATGACTTATTTTTGTAAATACTTAGGATATGATGGAATTTTATATTAAATTTTTTTTAAGTAATAAAATATTAAAGAATATTTTGATCATCTTAATCCATTGATTTTTTATACATATTTTATAATAAAATATTGAATACATCCTATCGATGACATAAACATTTTTCCATATAATTTTATAATAATTTTCTGTTGTATCTGAAAAATATTATAAAATTATATGTTAATGACTAAATTTTAATCTATTTTTTATTATTTTATAAATTATTATATTTTGTTTACCTTAGGTGGAACGGCTGAAGTTTAATTTACATGGAACTTGGCGTATTAGTCAAATAAATAAGGATTACCAAATGTGCCCATCTTATCCCCCACATCTCTTGGTTCCTGCTTGTATTACAGACAAGATACTTGAAGATGTTGCTAAATTTAGAAGTTCTAGAAGAATTCCCGCAGTTGTTTGGAGGTATAATTTTTATTTTACCTCGTTGAATTTATTAATTTTTCAATAAGTTTAATATCAAAGATATTAAAAATAATAACCTATTATCTTATATATAAGGGATAATTACTTATCATTAATATTTACTGAATTATATATTTTAATCTTACAGACATGTTAATAATGGAGCTGTGATAGCTCGCAGTAGTCAACCAGAAGTTGGTTGGCTAGGATGGAGGAGTTCTGACGACGAAGATCTTTTAAAAGCTTTATCGGATGCATGTTCCTATGATAGAGGTGAATCTACAATTATTGACTCACCAGTCAATTATTCTGATCCAGGAGATGAATCTATTCCAGTGATTACTACAAAAGTAATTCCGTTTATAAATTAAAATTGATAATTTCTATAGTTTAAGTTTCACATTATGAAAATTTATTATTAACGTTCCTATTAAAATCTTTTTAAATCATTCATATATTTAATAAGTATTTAATAAATAGTACTATGTTATTAAATTAATTTTATAATAAATTAATAGTTCTAGGCATAGAAAAATATATTATTTAAATTTTATA
>JAPYYT010003010.1:0-14641 GCA_030522565.1 Ceratosolen corneri | reverse complement strand
TGTCTATCGTTCGCTGCTCCCTCGTCTCCCTCCCCCCTCCCCCCTCCCCCGAACTACGCCCCCGCCGCCCCCATCGCCAGCCACGACAAGACAATGAATTTCTGTGGGCACCGATGGCAAATGCATTATTGTATCCGGCGGGAGTTTTAGTGCGAGTGGATGAGAGGATGGGGGGGAGGGGGGCATGGGCTGCCGCCGAGTGAAAGTATAAACAATGCCGAGAGCGCGGTTGGACGGACGCTTGTGCGCGGGGAATGAAATTGGTGGCACACGGTATAACTCAATTTCGGAATTGGGCCTGTGGTCGCACTCAACCACGAGGAATCCCAGCGACGCTCGCCCGGCCGAGCCTTGGCCTACATAACGCTCCACTGACCACGAAGGGCTCGGGGACCACGGCCGGCAAGCGCGCCCACTAACGAACGCGCGAGATCGATTGATCTACGACCGATCCGAATGCCTCGGAGACACTCGCGCTGGACGCTACTGGACACGTGCCACCGGCCCACTACCGAGAATCGGCACGCGTGACGCGGGGCGTTGGGAGCGCTGCCGGGCAGGAGGGAGGTGGGGGGTTGCGAGGGCAAAGGCAGCATAGTAATGAAGCCACTTCTGATGAGCCATGAGTTGCAGAGGGGGTGTGCATTGAAATTACACTCTCGTTTGGAGTAGATAGAAACGTGAAAAGTAGGCAGCGTTGTAATGGAAAATGGCCTGGTGGACGGGGGTCTGTGGCTACGTCGGCCACGGCATTTGGCGCTTTTGAGGGCGAGCGAAGTAATGTAAAATAATGTAAAAGTAAAGTAAAGTAAATATGTCGTCCGCTCGGTTGAGGGGAGGGGTGAAATTTTGGGGATTTAGCCGACCGGGCGTGATTAGTGGCAGCCCGTTGTGAGTGACACCTTAAAGTGACAGGTAACACGGGATTTTTATCGATGAAAGTGTAATGTTAGTTGAGGAATCTTGGATGCATTGAATGTTGAATGAAAATTGTTTGTGAATTGTCTCGGCAAACCAAAGTTTTCTGCTCGAAACAACAATTAAAGAATGCCGGAGGAATGCGTCGATGAAATTTTAATTTGCGATTAAACGAGTGTGAAGCAATGCCGGTGGAGGCAAAGTGTGGAGCAAATTTTCATCGGAAACTCGTGTAGGCTGGAAAATTAACGATTGCGCGTCAGTAGCAATAAAATTGGGCATTATGTGAGCCAAAGAATTTTACAAAAAAGGATGAAAAAGAAGAAGAAAAAGGAGAAGAAAAGAAAAGATTGACAAACATAATGAATCCGTGCGAATGCTCCATTTATCCTTCATTCGTAACTTTATGTAAACGTCGGATAATTACGTTAAGTTTAATGCCCGAGGCAGGAACGTCCCTGCATTACTGTTTCCTTATCCAGATAAATTCTTTTAATTAATTAGTAAGTAGAATTAAATTCCATTTCCATCGTAAAATTACGAGTCCGTGTAATTAAATAGCGCTGCATAATAATTTGTTTTATCTGTATTTTCACGCAGTTTAAGCTTATATTTACATTAATTAGCCCGAGCTTTCAGCTGGGAATAATTTTGAAATAACAATTTAAGGACTATCATTATAATAATGAGGAGGCCACCGAGCGGCCGGGAAATTGAAAATTTCGTGGAGCAATGTATGGCTGATGCGTTAATATACGTGGAGTTGGACGGGCGAGGATCGAACGCGAGCCGAAGCATTAAATTGCAGTTAAAACAAGCTACCAAAGGCCCTCTCTCTCTCTCTTATTTGTTTTCGCGTTGCTCTGGCTTGGCTTTTCTTTCCGAAGGCGCGCGCGCAGGCGCGCCTCGCGACGCCATCCGACGCGCAAATAGAATAAGCCATTACCAACGACTCGCCGCCGTCATTGCGCAGCCAAGGCATTTTATTATATTGCCACAATAATCTATATGATTCCAAATAAAATCTTAAGTATTTTTATCGTCGTTAAAGTAATTGCATTTACGATTCGGAAGAGGCTGCCTACGCAGGGCCAGATCAGCCAAGGCCGAGAGTAACACAATAAAGATAAGTCGATGGCTTGAAGAAAAAAAAAGTCGCCGGCAGGAGAAGCCGGTGAGGGAGGGAGGGGAAGATATAGCGTCGATGGTATAGTGAAATAATGAACAAGAATTTAACTGCGCTTACACATTGTTAAGCGTCGGCGCGCCATTCTCATAAGACTTTCCCGCGGCTTCCGTTCCCTCAGCATTGCCTCGCGCGTCCTCTGCCTTACCCGGAGACGAGCGCCGTCCATTTTTTCCCCATATTCCCCGTCTTTTTCCATTTTCTTCGTTTTTTCATACGGGCGCAGCAGACACGAGTGCCTTGTCGTCGTCCCTGATCCCGAGCTATGCGCGCACGTGGACCGTTAGCTGGTGTGTGTACAACCACGACGACGACGACGACGTTCCAACAAACGAATATCTCCCGTCCGGCTTTACTCGGAAGGTTCCCTATACCGTTGAGTTTATTGAACAAGCGCGGCCGATGCTGCCTTTTTGTTGAGAGCGGCAAATCTATGCGACTGTAATGTTAATAATTCACGAAAACCGTTTTCGACTCCACGCTTTAACGGTTAAGGAACGATTGTCTTGCCGTGGCCGTGGCGTACGATCGATGCCCCGACGAGCCGCGACGCCACCACCAAGCCACCAATATCATCGAGTGATTAAATTGCCAATCCTACCTTACATTGGCCTCACTCCTTCCTTGTGTGTCACGCGCATTCTTAACGCGCCCCCACAGTCGCTCCCCCAGCCGCCCCCTCCCGGCTCCTCGCGACATTACACGACTCGCTTTTACTATGGGAAATGCAATGATTTCAGGGGAAAGGCCTGCGCGCGACTGCCTTCGATTAATAAAAGCAGAATAAAAAAACAACAGAGGACAAACGCTGCTTAAAGCCTACGGGATTAATGAGAGGAGAGTGCCAATGGAGTTTTCCACCACCGGCCTCCTCCTCCGACGAGCGATAACAGTAATAATTCGAGGGGCAAGAATCTATGGGGACATGCGTCGAAGGGGATCGAGGGGATCGAGGGATCTCGCCGAAACCGAAAGCTACGACGAAATGAGAGGAATGCCGTCTAATGCGCCCACGAGACTCTCACGTGTCAACGCTCGCCATTCCACACCTTTCCAAGCCAACGCTGCAAATGGCCCTCGATGACAAAGTATACGACAACGCGCCGACGACTGTCTGAATACACTCTCGCCTCCGTCCTCCCTGCCCCTCGACGACCACGTACTATTCCACCACCCCCTCCCACTATCTATCTGTCGATCTCGACTATCGGCGCGCCTCCCTCCACGCGCTAATACGGCGCGCGTACTCCACTTGCGCGCGGCTCGATGATGTGTGAGGGCGGGAGTCGGTGCGGTCAAAGAGCCAAGGAGTCGACGAGCGAACTCGGGCATCCGAGAGACAACGAGCTATCGCGCGTACTACGGCTTACTCGATCGCAGAATGCAGAGTGCGATCGCTTTAGCATTCCTTGGATTTCAGTGCCGCGTGCGAGGTGAATAATGAGCTGAGGAAGGGGGGAGGTTGCGAGTTAATTGCGTCCCTCCGAGTCTTCCACTTGGCTCGTACGTTTTCAGCTACGCGGCCAACGTCTTGTAATATTCGTCTCGGTCCCTCGATCCCAGCCCAAGAAGAAACCTATGCGCCGAGATAAGTACAAGGGCTTTATTCTTTAACGGAAGTGCTTTGACGTATTTATCATGCTCAATTTCGAGGATTACATCGCGGAGATTTCATGCGCGCCGGGCATGAATCCTCGGAGATTATTAATTATGGATAGTGTTGGATGACTATCGGCTTAGCGTACGCGCCGCTCCGTAATTCATTCTAATTTCATAGATAAATGCACTCGCCACTTTTTATCGAGTCCCTCGTTGTTGGGTACAGAGAGTTTTTTTTTTTTTTTTTTTTCTGCAATTGCACCTCGACGCTTGTTGTTGGCAATGTAATGGCCATTGGGAAAGTTGGGTAAAGGGATGGGGAAGAAGACGGCGGCGACATGGCGTGGCACTAACACTCGGCCAATGATCCGTTTGGGAAATTCCACAGACATTATCGCTCCCCAATAATTTAACTGTAAAAAATCAGAGCTGCGGAAGAGAAAGGGAGCGCAGAGCCGAGGGTGCGCGCACCTCCGCCTCACCGTCACGCTTATTACTTATGATTATGAGACGCCGTCGAGGACCTAGGTGGGGGGTGGACCCCGAGTGGAAGTGGAGGCAGACGGTGGGCCTGGTGGGGCCCCCGGTGGGACATGGGGAATGGCACTCGGGGCGGCGATATGGAATTTTTCCGCGTTCGCAGAATGCCGGTGGAACGACACCCGAAGCCGGATGTCCCCCGCTCGGCGGGTCGAGAGCTTATCTCGCCGAGCCGCGCCAGTCCCCGGCCTCCTTATCAAGGATCGTATAAATCGCGCACGTAATACGGAGCGCGAGCGAGTCAGAAATGATCCCACGGGATCATACCTCCGCGATACCGCGCCGTCCCTTTCTCGAATAAATAAACACGTTATTGCATGCACGTGCAGCCACATCGCATTCGTCTTGCGAGAGCTTAGCGCTCCATTTCTGCGGATCTGACGTCAGCTCGCACTTAAGACACACTTTTCTTTCTTTTTTTTTTCTTTACCCGTCCGCGCTCGAATCGGTCGCTTTTCCTATTACCAGCGAATAAATCTCGACCCCCCAGGCCAGCCCGGCCCAGCCCAGCCGCTGTCCGGCTTACAATTTCCTTTTACCAGATGGATACGCCATGCTGAATACTCCTATTGATTATGAAATTATCGTATTATTTATGGATGGGCGCTCGGTAGCTTTTTGCTTCTATCTATTCTGTTTTATGGCGTACACAAGGTGTAGTCGGGTGTGATCAATAAAACTCGGGGGAGAGAGAGAGCACGTGTGTGACTTTAGCTGTATAAATTTATTGTATAATGTGGGAGCCAATTATACTATTTGTTTATCACTTCATTACGAGCGTTTTTTTTTCTTTCTCTTTTATTTTTTTATTCTTTTATTGCTTTGGCGTTGACTGGGAAATTCTCGATAGACTTGGTCCCCCCGGCCACTTTCTCATCTATATGAGCTGTAAACTAAAAATGACCGTACGACCCGAGAAATAAGAGCACGAAAGTATTGCTGGCAATTTTACGTAATTGGCCCCCGAGTTTTATTCGATAACGATTTTACAACTGAAGAAAGTTGGCATCTAAAATTGTCGAAAGTAAACAGTCGGTTCACAGGGTCACATTGCCGAGCTGTAAAAGTTAAAGCCGCGGAGCCAATAGAAGCCAATAGCGCTCGTCTCGTTACATTTCACATAATTATTTATATCAATAAGTCACGTGCTTTTACGAGCAATAAAATATCTCGGGGGCTTAAGGCACGGTCACAGTGACGTTGTAATAAATTCGTCGCCTTGTCTTTGATCGTCAACTTAATGCCGATTGTGCACTTTCACACTGCGCAAAAATATCGGTTTCGCGTACGTGAAAAAAAAAAGTGCTCGACTATGCAAATCTTTAAAGCTCTCTCCTTTATAAAGTCTAAAACGATTTTTGCTGCATCCATTATCTTCCCGAATCGCAGAAAAAAAAAGATCATCTCTGTCCACTCCTTTATACAACAAAAACTCAATTACCCGATGCCCATTCCCCCCCTCTCCCCTAACACAAGTATGTTCGGCGCAATATCCGAGTAAGAAGAATCGTCATTTTTACCAACAAATTCGAAGATATTAAATTTCACTTTCTTATCTTGTATTCGTCCTACGCCCAGCCCATTCGCATTTGACTTGCAATATTTGTTATGCAACGCAATGACGGTACAAACATTGTATTATCTCACCGACTCAATTCAACGAAATCAATAGGATAGTCTAGAATGCATAAAACGCACGCATTGTTCGCGAGTATAATGATAATTGAATAGTACGTGATATCGACAGCCAATTTTATAAAATTTGATATTTCACCTCCATTCATTATTATATGCATAATAAGGAGCGATAATAATATTAAAATGACGATTTACAATGAAACAATTGTTGTGTAATGTCGTTTACAAGGGACAGCTGAAAATGTAGCAAATTTACGAAAAATTCTGTCGTTACTTGAACTCGTATTAACAACTTGGACAAAGCCTTTAAATATAGTTAAAAAAACTATTTTTCCCATTGCAATCAACATGATATGGAGCTCCATAAAATTGCCACCCCCGCAATATAATATATATGATTGGGCATTAGCTTTGAGATCGCAGTTTTCGCGACATCTTTCGAGACACTCGCGTTGACTCTCGCGAATAGCGACAGAAAGCCCTCGCACACTCGCAACGAAACAATACATCTGGCAATTTTTCCGCCTCACCCCACCGTGGGCATATTTCCTTTACATATTTACGAGAGAAATAAAAGGCAAGAAATAAAAAGCTCGGCCTTCTCGAAAAACTTTTCTGTTAAATAATACCCGCATGATTTATTACTCGGTCAACAGTTTTTTTTTCACCATTCGTTCCTTCCAATACGGCCATGAAGCGTCAGGGAGTTAACAGCGCATCGAGCGCGAGCGCTTAAAGTGTCTTGGCAATGCTGTAACGGAGAGCCGCTACAAGAAATACATTCCTTTTTACAAGCAGTCAATAACTCTATGCGGCTACCACGTGCAGAAAGCCCCGGATGAAATAGCGCCGCGCGGACAAGCGGCAAAATAAGCGAACAATCCCGGGGATTTCAATTTGCAAAATGTATACCCCTATCGGGGCCGATCTTGAGCGGCGATCCGGCCGGTGACATAATTCCAAGGGAGCACCGTTGGACACCGCCGGCAATTACAATAAGCACACCGGTCAATGCCGCCGTCTACTCTCTACGCCGAATGGAAAGGACATGCAGGTAGCCGAGACCTCGACTCGCGCGCACCGAGGCGATTTAGAGCCACGGATAGTACACTCGGCGGATAGTACCGAGCCCACTCGGCTGGCCATTTTAAAAGTCGCACGCAGCTGGAACATACGCGCGCTCGTGTCCGCGATGTTGGCACAGCTGAGCGCGATCGTATATCATCGCCGAGCCAATAAGTTTATGCGCGCCCCGGAGAAAAAGTGGGAAATTTAAGTCCCTACTTTGAGCGGCGGATGAACGCTGAATGGGATTCGTGAGCGCGCGCGCATTGAAGATTTGCAAACCTTTAGCCTGCCTGCGACTTTTAATGCCGTTGATTGTAAGAAAGTCCGAGCCTCGCGCGCTTTATTAGTTGCAATAATAAATGGACGCCCTCTGCGCTCTCAGCCAACAACATCCGACGCTACTCCTCGGCCACTCACCAATTACTACTTTCGCCCTTGTTGCTTTTGTTATCATTGTCATTTGATGATCATTTGGAGCTTCTCCACTCCGCGAATTAATCAAACTTTTAGAAAAACTTTAGCGTTGGCCCCCTTCGATCTTTAATTTTAAGCGGCACATCGCCACTTCCATCATACCCATCATCCTACGCATTTATCTCCTTCATCTACTCTCCAATCACTCCCCAATCAAATAGACTAATTGACAATTATTTTACACTTGTCGTGAATTGTAAAGAGGCGCTAGTCTACATTGAAATTTAAGCTGTGCTTTCAGCCGCGATGCCAAACAACGCTCCATAACGATCTAAAGCTACTTCCACTCAAACGCTAATTGCGCCTCGCGAACCCCCAAGTACTACTCTTATAATAGCCCTGCGCGTCATAGTTGGCGCGCATGCGCCCCTCGACCGTACCGATATTTCAAGAGGCGGCGAAGAGAGCGGCGAGCGATAAGGCGACTCCTTTAAAGAATACTATTTCCGCGCATATCGAGGGAAGCGAATGCGAGTAGCCTTCCTTTGTGCCTCGCAGGAATCTGAAAGTGATTCTGTGCGCAGTCGCAATCTTCCGTGGTTCTCTCGAATTTGACAGAAATATAAATACACGTATAAATGTCCCGGGGAGTTGCACAAGAGCGGATAAGTTATAATGCAGTGCGAGCGTCAAGCCCTGGCTCAATCCACGTCCGCGTGTACATAAAGCGAAAACTCGCAATGAGTTGGCGAGCGAGAGGGAGGGAGAAGGACAAAGCCGACACGCGGTCGCTCGAATGCCGCGAGATATGGAAGGGACCACCGGAGCTCGCGGACGGATGCACCGCGCGACAAGTAGACACGAGGCCGAGTGCACATACATACACACAGTCCTCCAACTATAATATCGTCCTCGTCGGCGTCGTCGTCGTCGGTGTCGTCGTCGTCGTCGTCGTCGTCGTCGTCGGCGGCGGTGGCGGCTGCGGCTGCGGCGGCAACGTCATTGTCGTCGACTCCCTATCTCTCATATGTATATGTGTGCCGACGTATTCAAGTATACGTGGGCAACAACTGGAGGGAGAAGTAACGTTCATGAAAGGCTAATGAAGACGTGTTGCTGATTCCCGTTCCTAGAATATCCTTCTCATCCCTCGGCTCCTCACCGCGTCCCACTCCTTCCGTCTTTTGAGGTGGTTTTGTATGCCAACTCTTTCCAATCTCGGTCCAGAGCGCTTGTCCGTCTCCGATGGCTTAAGCTCGGACTTAATTATCGAGGTATCATATTCGCCAAATGATAAAAAACTTGATTGCCCAACATGTTTTACCCGACGACTTAACAGTGTTTACTGCCATTCGGCTATCATAATTCTTTCATTTTCTCTCTTTAGAATGCAACTATTTATCTACCAAATGTGTCTCTGTGCCTTTCCTTCATTTTTCATTTTTTCTTTGCCATTTGCTTACTCGCTTTATTCAAATGTCGGCTCCATGTGATTTAACATACAATAATTTCCTTTCATTTTTCCCCTACTTAACCGTATACATATGCTACGGCTAGCTGGACTTTAATCAATGACGAATTGACATTTTTAAAAAATAAATAATCCATACTGCAAACGAATAAGTTTCGATGGAATAGTTAAACTTGGTTAGAGAATTATATGGGATAATGTGAAACTCTCTGTTTAATTGAAGAAGAAAATCATTCCAAATCAAAACTTGTCAACAATTATTTTCTAACGATCAATCTTAGAAGTATAGCTAGATCATGGGTTCTCATCTGGATCACCCATAGTGATCCATGCAATATTACAAAGATTTAAAAAACGATACAATTATGAAGTGAGTCATTTAATAATATAAGCAATTTTCATAAAATATTTCATATATTTGGAAAGAATTCATTTTTTCAACGGTAAAATATTGTATAACTATAAATTATAACTGCAAAAATATAAACTAGAAATTAATAATATGATAACATGAAAAAAAAAAATAAAAATAAAAAATGTAAATTGAACCTGCGTCAAATAATTATTTAGTAAGTAAAGATATTTAACTACGATAATTTATAATTAATTAGTATAATCGGTACACATTTTTAGTGACAAATTAAATAAGAAATTAATATTAAAAAGATAGATAATGAATAACAAGTTCAGTAGGCATAATAACAATCATAGATAATTACAAGTAGACTGTCTTGCTTAATTGATTGAAGAATTAATTTTCAAAATTATAATGAAAATCTTAATAAACATTTTCACTTACCAGTGACCACAATGCTACCCGATGTATTTATGATTCATAATGTATAATCACAAAAGAAATTCAACTTACCTGAAAGAAAATAGAAAAAAAATTAAAATATTGAAGGACATTCGTTTATATAATTTATAAATGAAATAATTTTGACTTAATAATAACACAATTAGATCAAATTAAATTCGACAGCAGAAATCCATACACACGCCCAATTAATGTAAACATTATTTTTCATAAGTTCAAATTAATTAGAATATCAATGTCTGCACTTATGATGCTTTATTACTCTGATTTTTCAATTAAGGTTGCAAAAAATATTATAATTAATTATCTTTAATATTTCAAAGTCACGCGCGATACGCGATGAAAAAATTATTTATTATTGTGTGTACTACGTAGAGTGCCTGCTTGCACATGATTTCAAAAGCTTTTGAATTTATTCCAATGCACAGACATATATTTCTAAATGTACAAACACATGGCGAATATCGAAAAATATTCTCGTCTTAAATTCACTCCTACCCTTCACATTATCAATTCACCTATCCATATAAAATCTGCAATATTATTTGTTGAATCTTGAAATTGTTCGATATAATAGATCTACTGTAATAAAGAGCGTGGGCAATCAAAATTTAATGAACGCGAAGGGAAAAGTGCAGAAATAGCTAACAAGTATAATAATAAGGTAGAGGGTAGAAATTTCAGCAAAGATTATTCAACAAGGAACATGTATTTCGCGATATTAATATTACTCTCCTGTATAAATGACGATAAATAATATTCGCCAACGTAATCGGATGTACACCGTAACGTAGCTTAATTAGCCTAATTATGCAGTTCAATTTTTTATGTAAAGTAATTTTGTAAAAACTCAGGACAATATATAAGCGAACTGTCTAAGCTTTTATCCTATTATTTTCGCTCCTCTCATTAAAGGATTATAATTAGCTAAGATTAAAACGAAATTCGGTTATCTCGAACATACTTTAAATCATTGTTGGACCGAATTTGTTTGGAGCTGTGCGATAACAAAATCAAATCCGAAAAGTAATAATAAACATCCATGTTCTCTTGTACTCGAAGTAGCCGTGCAAATAAATTTCGCTGCTTACATTTATATAATTCTCAACCTATTTTCATAAATAAACTACGAGTACGACGAGCGTCGATAATAGTTGGCAATTATATATTTATAGATATGTTTTTTCGGAGCGTATAAACTAAAATAATTTACGGAATTGACCACGAAGATACTCAACTGTCCCAACACTCACAACGTAATAAAAGGTTCCACATAATTGTTCATCTTTTATCGTTTAGCCCTAATTAGGCTATTAAAGTAATAGCCATTTTGGTAAAATGGTAAAATGCTTATATGAACGCTCTAGCAATATTAATGAAAGAAAAATACTGTAAATAATGAAATGGGATAGAATATCGCCCAGAATACCGTAACTGCAAGCGATTGAAATTCTATTCTGATTAGTAAACGAATGCAAAAATTTCATGTTTACTTTCTTTTTTACAAAATTTGAGTTATCAGTGTATCCATTGTGCATATAAATCTCAATTTGATTAAACTCTGGTATCCGAAACACAATGAATTAATGTAATTAACTTGATTCTCGACCAATTTAATTCTTAATTAACTGTAGTTTAATATCCAAATCTATTATTAACAATACATCGATATTTTCAGAAAAGGTTGAAAAATCATCGGAATCATTTTCTAGATTAACGAATTGGTAACCAACAATCTCTGACGAGCCATTCAATTCTACAATCTAAAATACTGCATATTTATTGTAATATTAGAGAATTATGCGTAGTTAATGGAGATTTTATTGCCCAAAATTTTCAATCTTATCTGTAAAGATTAACACTTCTCATATAAACAAAGGAATTTCTACTCCTCGAAGCTGCCAAAATTATCCCAAAGCTTGGACTTTGGAAATTAATTAATTGTCCGCCTATTAATTAACAAATTGAATAACTGAAAGCACCGCTTTCATTTAGAGTTCGCACTTACGTCGTTCTCAACGTCCCGGCCATAAATACAATTTCAAAATACATGTAAATATAGTAAGTACAATAATAAACGGTGGGTAGTAAGCAAAAAACCCTAACTATATGTGTTTTTGGCTCCCTGAGTACCTGCAATCATTCGAGGTGAACAATTTACTTCCCGCGGAAGATTTGCATCTCCCTGCGTCTCCCTTTATATGCGTGCACCCATACACGCGCGCGCGCGCGTACGTGAGGATACTTTCGGTATATCGCGATTCTATATTCGGCTCTGTTGGACTAGAGAGGTGGTGGTATTAAAAACTTTTGGGGCCGTTGGAAGCGAAGCAGTGATTGCTCGGAGGAGTTTTCGAGTTGCGATATGAAGGAATGTGATATGATATGGAAATCGGTGCTAGAGTTTCCAATGTTACTGGAAAATTTAACGTTTCTTTAGAACTATGCAGCTCGCATTTTTTTTATTAAGATTGAGCAGGATTTTTGTGTATTGATAATAATAATTCTTACAGCCTGTTTTGTGAAATGCTGACGCTAATTGCATTTTTTTTTATTTATTAGAGAAACAACAGATTCTTTTCGAATCTCGGGAAAGTGTAATTGTTTTTCAATTGGTCGTCGACGCCGAATATTAGAAAAGTTCAAAACGTTATACCGATGATGTAGTCGTGCCAAAATTGAAAATCTTTTGAATGGACTGGAGGTGAAGTTTTAAATGTTTAAAGAATCCGAGTAAAATTATATATGAGATTTATATATATATATGGTAATTTGAGTAATTTATTCGTTTCATCGTCTTCCATTAAAACTATCGGCCAATTTCATAAATTTGAAATCCAGCTCGTTACGAATACCAATATTTTACCAATAAAAATGAAAAATGATAAATCAACTCGACCACATCGGCGCGTTACCGACGTCGTGATCTAGACACACGCAATAAAAATTATCATCCATCATCCTTCTTATTTTTGCCGAGCCTAATATTAGCCTCCCCCCGCCGCCACCGCCGCCGCCGCAGCCGCCGTTGCCGTTGCCGCCTCCGACAAGGTAAACAAAGGGAAGAAAAGGAATGGCGGCATAAGGCGCGCCATAATTCCGCGATAAATGGCCGTAAAATCAAACCGATTAGAGTATCAGCGAAGCTCACGATCGTTGGCCGCATATCCCGATACTCGGGGGATAAAATAAGAGGCGCCTCGCGCGATATACGAAAAAATCGCGAGCACCCGGCGACGGAATTCGGAAAATCCCGGAGCTGACGGATGAAGAGATACCGCGGCGCTCAAAAGCGTCGAGGCGGCGCCATGTAAAAACGAAATTGCGATAATCGGTATTGCGGCGCTTTATCGACTCGGGCCCCGTCCGCCCCGTAGCGCCCCTTCAAATAAGAAATCGCTTGCGAGAGAAGAAGACGCTCGTGGCGCCGCCGTGGTAAGCGCGCGTACTAATGGCTCGGCGGGGGAGAACGACGTGGTGAGCGAGCTAGCGTGGGGGGATGGCGGGGGAGGCCGGGAAAATATGCTGGCTTTGAGAGAGGCGTGTGCCTCGGAGGAGTATCGGCCGCATTAAAGTATTATATTAAGACTATTATTATTTATATGCGGGGCTGATTAAAAAGTGTATTGGCAATTTTCGTAATTATCCGGCCATTAGCTTTGAACGAATCGACGGGTAAAAATGTTATTGTCGTCGCGTTATTACGATTTACTCGCGCTGGAACTCCCAGCTCCCTTCAATTATGGGCCGGAAAAGCGGGCGATGATATTGTGAAAATTATTATTCTTCCGGGGCTCGTCCCCATTCGCAAACTCTGCTCCCGTCGTTTTCACAGCTCCGTCCCGCCCGCCAACTTGGCCAACTTTATAAACGGGCTTTCGAGGGGCTTTTTCCAAATGTCCCAAGTAAATAGCCTCGCGGTTTTTTCCGTCGAGACGGCGAGAACCAAATTGGCCGCCAGCTGGAGGCGTTCGAGGGTAACGCGAATTGAAAGAGTAGGGGGGCGGGGGGGAGGACACTCGCCCTTCAATTGATTGGCATGATTAATTATAAAATTAATACAGGATATTATATTGTAGCGCAATGGCATCGGTATGTGGCCGTTATTAATGGCTTTTTGTATTAATAAACGTCTCTATTAATCTGCGTGAGATACACGCTCACTGATTGTATTCAATTTTGTGTACAAATGAGGGGCCATTGTGCACGTCTTAAAGCTCGACTAACAGACTCCGGCAACACAATAATGCGTTAAAATTAAGTTGCCACTAGGATTTCTTCTCCCATACGTCGGCAATATTTCAGCGGGGCCGTTTCATCCGCGCCAAATTAAGATTACCAAAGTGAAAAGCAAATTACAGCGCGGCTCTCTAAACTGACGAGAGGCCGATGTTTGGCCATTTACATGGGCATTTCACTTTCTAAACCCATCCCGGCCATTTACATCATCCACAATATCTCCCATAAACAACCTCCGAACGCTCCTTCGGCCCATCAATCTCTCTACAATTTTCGTTACCATCACTTGCCATAACCAGAAGTCCCTCCTCCTACTAAATTTCGCCAAAACTCGGCGAATTAACGATTACCGGGGGACTAACCATACCTCGGCCCACGCTCTCGATAAATAATTCACGGTGAAGCGCACGCCATTTACCTCGAATACTCAATTATATCACCGATATAATCAAGAGGTACTCGCTGAAGAATAAATTCGCCGAGCAGATAAGAAAAAAGCCACTCGCGCGCTGCCTCTCCACCTCCTCCTCCTCCCACCACCACCACCACCCCGTGAAATCCTCTTTATTATCAAGGACCTGACAATGCGGACGCGTGGCTGCTTGTATGCTCGTGTAGCAGGAGTCGTGGCGCCCGCCATGGCCGCGGGGCCTCTCTCGAGTTCCTTTCTCCCCTCGAGATTTTCCCGAGCCACGTCCTCTCGCTCCGCGCCCTCCTCGCTCCACGCTCCTCGCTCGCTCGCCCACAAGCG
>JAPYYT010003009.1:0-14641 GCA_030522565.1 Ceratosolen corneri | reverse complement strand
CGACCGGGCGAGGGAGAGGGAGGAGCGAGCTGATGGGAGGGAGAGATGGCGACCGCGGCCAGAGGAACGGGGACGTGGTGCGCCTCTATCCACCCCACGTAGCTCGGGCGCTTGTTTACCCGACGGCGGCACCCGGCTCTACACGTGCGGCACCGCCGCCGATTGTTTCTAGCGAGGAGGCGCAAGCTCGGCGGCGCTCGAGGACCGTGGCGATGTATTTGGACAAGACGAGCCCGTAAGAAGACGACGACGACGACGACGAGGACGAGGACGAGGACGAGGACGACGACGACGACGAGGACGACGACGACGACGACAACGACGACTCCTGGACTTGATCAAGCGGGCCCCCGGGGCCTCCACTACTCCCTTATGCACAGCCAGCGGCATTTAGAAAGCGCACCTCGCTTCGGTACCGCTCTTGCTACGCATTGTATGCAGCTTAAGGGCGGTGCTTTGCCCGCGCTTTGTATTTGATTTTACCGATGTTTTGGCCTGCCTCCTATCGCGGAGCCACGAAGGAAAAAGAAACCGTCGCCGCAGCCGCCGCCGACGCCGCGTTTCCCTGCCCTTTTGCTCGGATTATTGTAAATACACGCGATACCAAAAGTTGGCTAATTGCTCGTCCTTGGCTCTAAAATATTGGCCTCGAGCTTCCGTTGGTTGGGCAACGAACCCTTAGAGGGCCGTGAGCCCGGGCTGCTACATTGTTTCCCCGAGGAAATAAATTACCAGCCCATTATGAGCGTGGGTCTAGGGCATTGGTAAGGCAAACCTCCAATAAAATCTCGATTTACCCGTCATTGCGTTACAATTTTCGTTATTATTCCCGTGTCTCCGTTGGACGTTAGGATGATCTCGGCTTTAGGCACTTCACTTAAAATTCACTCTACGACTGTCGCTTTTTAAATATTTTACCTTTTTATCTCCGAGCAAATTACCATTTCTCAAAGTCTACTTAGGGACTTAGGAAGTACATTGAGAAACATCCTATATACATTTTATAATGGCAACGTGATCCAGCTACCTAATGGAACTCTCGGCTAATTTAGTATGCTAATAAAAAATTCAATTTATATTCAATCTTATTGCGATGGTGGATCGGCCAATTATACATATTTGTGAGGCGGTAATATATTTTAAGAAATTTAAATAAATGAAAACAGTTAACCTTCAGGCCACACGTATGTTTACCAACGTAAACACACCGCCAGATACATGAAAATAAACCGATTTTTCAATTGTTTATATATCGGCGGACACTGCTTTGTCGGTCGACGCGCCTAACAGAATTTTTTTAACCCAATCAAAAATAGAGCTTACTATTTATTTTTACATAACAGGCGGGACAAAGGGAATATCATTGCGAATTAGTGTGCTTAATTTCAATCGAAGTAAAAACACTTTTATTACTCGGTCCTTGTCAAATAAGTATTACAGGAATTTTATGTGCTTTTTCACTACACTGATGATTTTTTGTTTTCTCTATTTAGCAAAATATATTGTCTCGAAAGGCCAGTTGTAAACGCAAAGGAAAGATTGAAAATTGGTCACGATAATGGTGTTTGGGGAAAAATAATGGATAATTTCGTAAAACGTATCGTTAACAAAATCCGTCAATAAATCAGATATAAATTCAGATTGATAATAACAAGTATAAAACAGCCTTCCAAATTAATCGAGGATAAACAAGCCAACGGTAATATTATATTTTTTTTTAAACTAATGGTAAATTTGAAAGAATTGCTATCTGTAATTTCTAATCTACAAAATTCATTGCTAAATATATAATAAGATAATAAGATTGTTGCTACGAGTAATGCCAGTGCATATTAGTCAGTACATAAATAATTTTTAAGCGAGATAAACTGCATTGAAAAGAATTTTTAAACTTCTTGCAAATGTCTTCCTACAATACATACAAATGGCTGCGATGCTATATTAACGAACATTTCAAATCATAAATCCACAAAAGGAATTGGCATTTATTAAATATTAAAATTAGTAAATAAATAATCACTACACAATACAAAATCACATATTTATAATTTATAGAAAATGAATTTCCTACGATTACTTTCGTGCAACTCGATTCCAGATACTCGATAATTTTTTAAGTTAAATATGTTTACAGTGTTAAAAAAGAAAGAAGCCAACGATAATATATAGTTTGTAATCTTATCCATTATAAAAACACCAGAATATTTGTCTTTTAAATTACAATATATTATTTCCATAATTATACGTATTTCGTTATTCGTTTCTTTTACAATAACATTCAGAATCACCATAAATCGCTCACGATCTGCACATTTAACTAAATAATTAGATAATTAAAGAAACTTACAAATTAATCGATCATATGCTGATTATATTACTCTAAATTATCTCTGAATAGTTTATATTAAAAATTATTAATATCTTTGTCTAAACGACAACATACAAAAAATATCTTGACGACTCTTGTAGTACAAGAATACATCGACTATTCTATCTCTTTATTTTAATTTCCACTAAAATTGAAGTGAAGAGCAAACGAACAGAATCATCGTTCAACACCTAATTGTGTGCATTCAATGAAAATATTTAGTAAATAAAAATTATTTCTATCTATTAATAAGATTTATTAAAATTAACGAGATATTTTCTTTCCGGCGCTTACCGACAATATACATAATACTTAATATATTCTAATACTTAACTCAATTTTTAAAACATAAACTATTGATTTAACTGTTGTGCGATATACGCATTCATTATTGTATTATCCGTGGTTCCGACAATTATAACGTACAATCATTATTTTCCAGCTACTTTCGCTAATAGAAAAATTTAGCAATTATCATCTAATAAATAATATATATTAATGATTAAGGATATTATTAAAACAACGTTCTTTGTTATCAATTAAAAACAAAAATAGAATTAACCACGTAGTTAAGATTATTTGTATATTCATGAAACAAAACTAGCAAATTTAGAGGTAAAACGAAATAATGAATTAATTGTTTTATGTGAAACATATTTGAGTTAGAAGAAAAAAAAATATGTATGTTATATGTAAAATAATAATAAATTGAGTTGATTACATGTTACCAATTAATGGTATATATATATTAAAGAAAAAAATGTAATGCAAGTATGTAGAGTCGAATCGATAAAAATCATTAGTTGATGCTAAAACTGCATGTAGCTAGTTACATGCATCAAACAAATTAAAATGTTCTTTATTCGGATAAGTGAATATGAAATGTTACGAATAAATAAATTAGAAAATTATCAATAGGTTTAAATAACACCTCACCATCCTTATAACTTGGACAATAATTACAATTTCCTTTAACTAAGGAAATAATTAAATGTAGTTCGGTGTATCAATAGATCATCGAGTCTTGCTACTTATCAAATCATTCACTTCCTATAAAAATCTTTTTTTTTTTCATATTGCTGTCTGCGTTTGAAAAATATTTAATCGTCTTTAAATTCCATTTGCAAGTGTATTTAAAGGGGCACGAAAATACCAATTAATATTAATTATGGATAATGTCTGTCCCACGAGACACGATTTCAATACACTCTATAATTTCATTACATTAATATATTAGATAGAAAATTAAGATAAACCGTGTAAATGTCGCCATAATTAAGAATTTAATAATGAATATTAAATATACCTATAGTTGAAATCCAATTTGAATTTTAAATCCGCCAGATAAATGAACACATTATCGTTTTAAACTATTCCTCGGAATATAAAGAGATCATTATTTCGTTATAAAATATGGTTTTTGAAAAAATTAATATAAAAAATGTTTTTTTTTTTTCAATTGCAAGGGTATCTAACATTTCAGGTAACAACAATTTTACTTTAAGTTAAGTTACATATTTATAAGCACACATATAGTAAATAAATTCATAAAATTTTAACAAAAATATAATTCATAATATGGAATATAGCTAGTAAATTAAATCGATGACAATTGCATTATTTCAACAAACCGACAACAACATATGGCATTTACAAGATTTATTCAATGTTACTAAACATTTTGCAAACTCTGAATTTACTATTGGCATAAATGCCTCTATTTTTATATTTTAAGTAACTACACAATTATAATTTTAATGTTTTTTCCAATTTTATTTTAATTAGAAAGATTATCTTAACTTCATAAAATATATTTCTGTCATTTTTTTGAGTAACTTTATTTTCGTGACAAATATTTAACGCATTATCAATTAAAAAATGTATACAAAATTAGACGAATCATGAAATTTAATTTCGAATAGTAATATTTATCTGAGTTTTAATAAAATATTATTTCCATTTTTTAGTAAACATTTAACATAAACATCGCGAATTTTAATAAATCTTAATTTTCAGTCAATGAAACGTTGAGAGAATATCTTTCATTTGTTATTAATGATAATTAATTTTGTTTAACTACATTACTAATTGTTTGGCTGCAATTGACCTTTACATGTACCAACACTTTCTGCAATCGATTAAAAATTCCCATAAACTAAAGAATGTTTACATTAATCGTTTGTTCTACTAGAATTAAAAAATGTATACAACGTTGGGTAATACAGTTTATGTAATCAAAGACGTTTCGGATGGAAAATAAGGAAAATCTGTTGCAAGCATCTGTACGCAAATAATAAAAATGTAATTTAAAATTCAGAAATAATAAATAATTTCAAGCGTTAATTATTGTACGCGTATATAATAGATTAAATATTAGACACGTGCATGGTAGTGTTAATAGTATTTGATGATAACAAAAAGTGAAACGATACGAGACAAATTTCGAATGGAAATATTAATTTGTAATAAAGTCATTTATGATTTTAAACGTCAGAATGAGAGATGTTTCAAAGTGATTGAAGTTGCAAATAAGTGTTGAAAGAGTAGCGATTCTGTCATAAGATCACGATCTTATCTTTATATTACATTTCATTTGGTGAATAATTGGTTTTTAATTTGAAGAATAATTCATTCTTCGGAAATTTGTTCGTAATGCGGAATATGTAACTGGCGTACCAAGTGTTTCCTCAACAAAAAAGCAAATTATAATTTTTAATGCCTTACAATCATGACCGATCTTAATTAAAATAAAACATTGTTCGGCAAGAAATGCCGAGAGCATGTAATAACACAAGGATTATATTTAGTATCGATCAAAAGTTTTGAATTTCTCTGTTTACATTACGCATTAGCGCAAGTTCAATAAAAATTGACGCACCGATTTTTAAACGGGCATTTTCTTCATCTCGATCGAAGCTGCAAATAAATAATCAAGTAAAACATCGATTGCTCGTTAAATGGTACCTCAATGTATGCGTGAGCATAATTTCCGTGTACATAGATTACATCCAATTTACGCCTTCGCCTCTAAATCGAACGGCCGAGAGAATCTCTGCTCTGCCGCTTTTCGGCTAACGCGAAACGAACAAATAAAAACAATTGAATTCAACTAGAAAATATAGACGCTGCTCTAATTCAAACATACCAGCTACGAAACTTGTTCGCCATTACATTATATACGCTATACCCACCAAGTAAATAAAGTACCTCGGCACTTTCAGCGCCTCTGCGAATTTTCCAACCCACTTGACAGCATCGAGCACTGCAAACATCACACTCGAGCGATTCTCCGTTGAGCGCCGCCTAAATTACTCTCAAAGTCCGTGTGTACACATCGCGATCGCACTTGACTTCCGATCGGGCAAGATCCTCGCGATATTATCGTCTTAACGAATCGATGCACCGGCCGAGCAGCAGCAACGACAGAAACAGCGGCAGCAGCGAAAGCGCATAACAAACAGTTGTCCCTCGTTGTCGTTTGTCGTCGTCGTCGTCGTCGTCCTCCTCCTCCTCCTCCTCCTACTCCTCCTCCTACTCCTACTCCTGAGCCGCCGCCGCCGCCGCCGCCGTAGCCGCTTCCTCAGAACGCAAGCACTTGCTTGTGTCGGTCGTAGGCGCCGTTGCGGATTAAGCTTTACGGGAGCGACGGCTGTGCGCAGGCGCGGTATAGCCGATGCGCCGGGAGAGGCTCCGAATGCGAGAGCGGGAGAGCCGACCGGGAAAGAGAGCGAGAGGCAAAATAGTTTTCAAGGAATGGCAATTATCCCTCCGCGCTTGAGCACGCAGCGTTAAATAGACGTGCGGGGTTGTCCGGGGGAAGAAAAAAGCACGTAAATGCGGCTTGGAAAGCGATTTCCGAGAGAGAGAGAGAGAGAGAGAGGGAGAGAGGGAGCGGCGACGGCGCCTGCAGAGCAATTTTGCCGATCGTCAGGTTTTCGCCTCTGCGAATGAATCAATGTAATTGTAATAATGAGCGACTCCCCGATTGATAATTAGCTGGGATCGCGGCGCGAGCTCGGCCACCATTGCCTCCGCGATTGATATTTATCTCGGGGTAAAGTGAGATCGCTCCTCGACTCGGTTACCGGACCATCGCTTACACGGCCGATGCGCGCGTATGGCGGATTGTACCGTTAGTAATTCAGGTAGAAAATCTGGGCAATACTGGCGGACAGTGCCGAAGGTCGCACACACAGCCAACAGGTGATGATCTTGGTCTGACACGCTCGCATACGCGCGAGAGCGCGCGCGCGCACACACACCCACATGCAAACACAAATGCGCTGCACCGGGGCGTAGCTGGCCGTCATTGTTTACTACAGCCACATCAGGTGCTGTAATATAATATTGAATAAGCTGATTCGACGGTAATGTGACGAGTATCTGCAATAATCCCGGCGGATATTATTGTTAGATGTAGACTTATTGTTCTGAACTTGAGGCGGCCGTTAATGGGATGGCTTAAGTCCAATTAGATTTTACAACTGCTCTCGATAATTATTTGCACACAGGACATTGGATTTGGATGCGTCCTAATACCGATTTCGCCTTTTCATAATGCGCCCCGGTTTGCGATGACCGCACACAATTCGAATAAAGAACCAAAATTATACCTACGCGTTTGCCTTTTACTTTCTATTCATTATAAATTAAACGCCCAGTGCATTTTCACGAAGTCGGGAATTTTTATAAACTTATTATTTGGTCGCAGAGCATTTCTACTTCTTTGTTCGTCGTCTTTTTTCCTTTTCTTTTGTTTCGCACATTTTCACTATCGATTTTTAACCGACAATACATTTTGCTTGCCAAGACTGCCAAGATTTTGCAAACTTTACATTCACTATAAATATAATAGCAATTTTTTATGCTCTGATTCAATTCCTTGGACAAGTATTGCAATTTCTTTGTCCTTTGATTTATTTAAAATGTTATTTACAGCTATGCCATGCTTTGGCTCATTCGAATCGTTTCAATTAATTGTCCTTTTGTTTTTGTATTTAGTTACCGAAGAAAATGTTTATCTTATCCGTTAAAATAACATTTGTAAGAACATTTTTTATAAATAGTGGTAATTCGAGATGTTCTTTTGTTTCTTTTGTGTACATTTTACTTTATTGGCCACTGTTATTTATAAAATTATATGTGTGTGTGCGCGCGCGCGTCTATGGGTGGCGTAGGCATGCATACGCGCGCACACATACGCATATCTTCGTGTATATAAAGGCATGTATTGTAATTTACTTATATTATTCGTGAAGGTCAGAATAGCACAGTAAATATAAAAATGCTACATATTTATTCGTTATTTTACATTTATTATCATTATAAACATCCCTTTCGTTAAAAAAGTTTATATATATATATATAACGGTAAATTGATTTTTAATAAATTACTTATTTTATTACGTATAAATTACTGAATTGTCAAATAAATATTTTCATTAGTATAAAATCGTTTGTTCAATAAATATAACGGTCTAGTATTAAATAAAAATTAA
Organism: Ceratosolen corneri; assembly: GCA_030522565.1. NCBI lineage: Eukaryota > Metazoa > Arthropoda > Insecta > Hymenoptera > Agaonidae > Ceratosolen > Ceratosolen corneri. The sequence goes on along the minus strand of JAPYYT010003009.1, from coordinate 6,775 downwards.
AAAAATATCTATTAGAAATGGACCGTGAAATGCTTGAATTGTAGGAGTATAAATTGTTACAAATTCTGTATCACATAAAGTTAATAATGCACGTAATTAAGGCACTACATAAAAGTGTGTTTTTTATGTTATACTTCTCAATATTACTGGAGGGGCTATTAAAGCAACTGCTCCAATTAAGTATGACGTTGAACTTCCAAGGCTCCAAAAAGCTAAGTAAAATGTTTTTATTATTTCAATTTGGCTCTACTTTCAAATACATCTAGCTATCAAATAAAGACTTAATTTTCGCTACTTTGAACATTTAATAGTAATTTGCAAAATAAATTCAGCTGTTTTGCAGTAAACTAAAACTATTTTCTTCATTTTACTTTATCATTAGGCTTTCATTAGATTTTAAATTAAGTTTTTATTTCCATCTATTGTTGAAGTAATTGTCATTTACCTATAGAAGCAATAATAGGGCCGCAACCTCTGGCTAATGCTCCTAACGATCGAAATATTCCTGTTATTATACCCTTCTGATTCTCTGGGCCAACACGTGTTACTAAAGTCATTATGCAGGTGACAACCATCGCAGTAGCTAAAATAATATTTTATTTATTATAAATGTAAGCACAGCCTTATCGCATTTTGTCCTTGCACTACGTTGTCGCTACACGAATAATTATTACTTCATACTTACAAACTGCAAAAAGAAAAATTCCAAAATAAAGAGTCATTACATCTTTAGCAATGCCTATGCATATAAACGATGGAATAATGAGCCAAAGACCCTAAAAGAAACCAACTCATCAGATACGAAGCCTTATTTCCTTTATTATTTTTTATGATTAATAAATACCAATTCCGTTACTGCTTTAGTTCTATGTTGCGGAATATGCCTAACCCAACTACCTTGTAAAATGGCCATTGTTGTGCCTATTCCTAAAAACATCCACCCTTGCTGCATACGTGTAAAGCCAAATGAATAATGAGTTAAGAATGTAAGAGTGAACTCTAGGCCACTATATATGAATAAATATAGAAAGTACGTTCTTCCTAATTTCCTCAGTCTATGAAGTTCTGCAAAATTGTAATGCAATAATAGGTTTAAAGTTTAAATTGGCAAATTACCGTTTAATTTAATTGATTATACAATGAAATAGTCATACCTGAATTCGTTAAACCAGTGACGCCATTAAATTGAAATAGATCCATTGGATTTATATAAGTTAAAGCACCAGAAATTCCATTAACAAGTGATTTTGCTCTTTGTTGTATTGGTAAACTCTCTTTCATATTGATTGCAACATAAAATAAATCACACATGGATAAAAAAAAGGCAAACATAGCTGGAAATGCATACCATTGGCCTTCCCTACTTCCAATTGACATTTTTGCAAACATAGCACCAATCATTGGCCCCAATACAAATCCCACTGAAAAAGCAATGCCAACTAATGCCTGAAAGAATAAATCGAATGAGTTTAAAATTTATATCTCGTTACTATGAACTTTATTAATTATAAAATTTATGTCTTTGTACATAAAATGTGTATAATAAATTAATGTTTGTAAATTAAGATAAAATAAATCAGCATTTCTGAAACTAGATCATCATAATAATTTCACATTTGTACACTATTGTTAAATGTGCATAATACAAGGCACATGAAAAATAATATTAAGTTAAAGTGCTGTCAAAGTATATGATAAAATTTAAGAATTATAAGTGTCTTTAATTACCATGGCTTTGCCTCTTGTTGCTGGTGAAGTCACATCGCTAATAATTGCCATAGATAAACTTACATTGCCCTTACTTATACCACCAAGTACTCTAGCTAAGATAAAAAGGCCAAAATTACTGGACATTGCCCACAATAAATAAGATAAAGCTATTCCGATAAGACAAAGGATCATGAGTGGCTTCCTCCCGTATATGTCTGATAGTGCTCCAACAATTGGGGAGCCAAGAAACTGTAAAAAAGAATACATGGATCCCAGGAAACCTAGTGCAGCATAATATATTTAATTAAGTTTTATTATATTGTAAATTGAGGCTGAAATTCTTTTGATAGGATGGCACGTACCTCCAAATAATACTGTATTCACATTATCAGGTGCATTCAGCAAGGTATTCAGTTTATGAACTTTATTGAAAATAACTGAGTACAATCCTTTGCCATTGTCTATATGGTGGTAATGGTCAAGTAGTGCAGGAAACAAAGGTAAAATCATCGTAAATGCCAATAAATCCAATAGTAAAGATATGAACACAACGCGAACCGTCTTAGAGTCGTCCTGGCTCTCACTCTTTTCCATTACGATGCTCTTTGCACGCGTAAGTATTGCAGTCATGGTAATTGCCGATACGAAACTTCAATTAACAATACCGATTCTTAATGAGCATGTGTGATTTTTAAAACACTCGCTAATTGTATATGAATAGTATGACAAAAGGTATCGGCTACTTTCTAACCGGACCAGCGGCGTTCGCGTACTTCATGGCAACACGTCTACACCAGAGTGGTGAAACGGACGTTTATTCTTGCGCCGCCAAGAGTGAAAGGCCTTTTACTTAACCTATTTTCTCGTCGTCATCTTGTAAAATTGCTCGCGTACGTGTTGCCGTAGTCCGTACTGTGCCTCCAGTTCCAAAGCCATAGCTTTGCCGCCACAAAACTTTCTTTCGGCCTTGGCGATGTTTTGACACGATCAGCTGTTTGAACTGTCGGTAAGTTAGTGCGGGCCCGATATTACAGCGATGTATGACTTTATCGCCGATCGTATGGTCACCATTGCAGTCGCAAACCACAAAATTCATGGCCACTTAGCGCTATCTGTACAATAAGGTTTCTAGCTTTTACGAACAAATGGCGAAGGAAAATGTTGGAAAGCTGGGCAAAGGGATGATAAGTAGGATATTTGGGATAACTGCCTGATTGTAGTTTATAAAATTTCTGTAATAAGATCTGTAACTCGATCGAACTGTATTTGATAGATTTTCGATTCAAAGTTTTCAAGGCAAATGCTGGCTTTCGAAAGAAAAGAAAAAGAAAAAGAGAAAAAAACGGTAGGCGCAAATTGCAATTTCAATATCGTTCGCCGTATATTGATTTGAGATTTTGGCGTGGAGAATAATTCGCACGAATAATGTTTCGGACATAAGTAGCACATAGTAACGAAGAATAATTTCCAACCCTTTGACTATTTTCTAGCGAGATAATTATTGCGAATTCTTATCATCACGCGAATAATTTGAAGACGAGACATATTTCAATTAAGTCGTGCCATTATGCGTGCGCGTAATTATTTTTTATCGCTTAGAGCACGTGAGTTCAGTCAAGTCTCTTGGTAATCGGTAGCCGAACGTCTGAGTATGAATGAAGCTATCGTGATAATCTCGAGTTCCATTATTTGATCACCGTGCAATGCAAATGTCAGCCACATGAGAGATATTCTTTGACCACGAGAAGTCTTATATTAAAATCACGTAGCTAGGTAAAGTGCAATATAATCGTTTAATGATTACAAGTGCGGTTATTACTGTAGACTAGTTGTGCTAAATGTGCCTGAAAACTTGCATACCAAGTATTTGTGTGATAACTGTGACTTGCTCAATTAATTGTTGAAATTAATGGTATTTGAGAAGTTGATATAAAAAAAAATTTGTATTTATTTGGAAATTTTCGAGGCTCGGTGATGGAGTAAGTACGTGACGATACATTATATTATTTGAATTTTTGTCTAAATGAATGTAATAGCGCTTATCAAAACCATGAAAATAATTTAAATACAACTATAATGAAATGAAACTTTTCTTCGCCCATGCGTAGTAAAATAATTTAAGAATATAAAACTATGGCAAGACAGGTCATTATAAAATATTGATTCGTATTGTTTCAATTTGTCTTGAAGCTAAAGTTTGGCTTGTAGACCAGACTCTTAAAAGTCTAAAGCGTCTAAAAGTATGTAACAATGATTACTATTTATAAGAGAATTACATTACATTTCCATTACTCATTCCAAATTGATAATTAATTTCGTTCGCAGTCATGCAACGAAGTTGTTGAGTCAGTTAACTCCTTAAATGTAATTTGAATCTAAATATGTTTTGGATCATTGGGCACAAGTATTCACGCCCATTCGGAGTTTATTTATTTATTTATTTATTCTGATTAAAAAGCGAGCGCTTTGATTTTCGATAATATTTAACAATCGGACTGCATCCTTAATTTTCGCGAAGTTTCGCTCAGCTTCAGGCCTATTAAAAACTTAACAATAATGCATTGTGCAAGTAGGAATAAATGTGCATCATTATTGATCGTAAGTACTGCCGAATAAATTTTTTTAAGAAGGAACCACGCAATTGCAAACTGGTTGTGAAGCAGAAAAAATTTAATTAAGTACATAATACTGGCTGGATTATTTATTTAAACAAACAATTCAATATGCTTCACCTTTCCTGTATTTGGTAACTTACATTTTTTTTATGACGATTAAAACTCTCAATAAGAACAATTACTTACGTTAATTATAATGATTTATCTCGCTAAGATCGTAAAGAGCAGACGTATGCATTCGTATAATTTTAATTACAAGATAGACTAAAAGCGCTTGTCTTGTTTTAAATGGGAATGTCTCGAAAAAGAAATAAAAATTAAAAAGCCAAATTGATAAGATAAAATCGCTTGAAAATAATAAGTTCGAATTACAAAGTATGTATCGACTGAGCGGAAAGTCCGAGCCGCCAAAGCACTCGCAGTTGCAACTTACGACACCAGCTGGTGCCAGTGTCGCTCGAGCGAATAGCGAAAAAAATTCAAAATTCGAAACTATCACCTCCCCCCACACAACGCACACTCATACCGTGAGTACGAAAACAAACATCCTAGCGATGGCAATGTTCATCGGTACGTACAAAAAGTCTGGATGGAAAACGGATTAAAAAAAAAAAAAAAAAAAAAAAAAAAAACCCAAAAAAAGAAACATGAAAATAAAAATAAAAAAAATATGGTCGCAATTCAGCGCGAGCGCACTGAAATTCGTATATACACACGAGCAAAATAACCGCTAATGCTCTGGAGTGCCGATGTCAGCTTACTGTTATTTAGGCTCCACCAGTGAAGCGAGAAATAGTCGGAGAATGAGAGGGAAAGAGAGAACGAAGGGCGCACCCGTAGCGTATTATACTTTCTGCCGTGTACCATGGACTTCCGGCGAGTTTGAGCGAACGGGAGTGAGCAGGAGAGAGAGAGAGAGAGAGAAGAGCGCGCGAGTGAGATGGAGAGAGAGAGAGAGAGAGAGAGAGAGAGAAATACGAACGCACACAGCTTTAATCCACTTCCTCGGCGAACAAAGATCTTTACAAACTTCTCTCGAACTGTATAACGTCAATCTAAGAGCGAGAGTATACTAGATTGCTTTGAAAAGTAATGCAATTTAATACCGCCCGGCTCGTTGTATTGGTACAGTGGGCGAGCGTGTGCGCAGATGCGCGTACGTACTTGGCTGGCTTTCGTTATTATTATACACTTTGGAATGCGCGCCGATGAATATTTTACCCCGAAGCCCTCCCGTCCCGTCGTTTAAAAGCTCCGCATTTGGTAATTCCATGCACAAATTCGTCGGCAGCTCGGCCTAGCCACCGCCTATCGCCGTCCACTCGGCCCGATAAAGCTACGCGCTCGCGATCACATGACGAGATAAAGAAGATTTTCTAAACACGTAGCCGCGCGCCACCGGAAAGAACATCTGCCGGAACTCGTTCGAATTCTTACTCCAGGCCGGCCTCCACGTTACGTATTAAAATCGAACGTGTCTAAGGCGGCCTACGCCCTATAGCCTCGCCACAATACGTTAATTTGAACGAAAAGCTACTGTTCCCCAGGCTGATTAGCTGGCGACAGCCAATCAGTAGCTTCGCTGTTACCAAGCCGAAGCTTTGCACTTGGACAGTTGGGCTTTCGCGAAGGTATACGGGGCTTCCTTCTTATCGCATTACGTGCACTCGCAGTGCACAATTATGGGCTTTGTTCGGGCGTCCCTGTTCCCTCTCCCGATAAAATCCAATGCATTTCACTTACAAGATTCGGCTGGACAGTTGGCGCGAGGCAGTTGACATTCTAATGCCACTTGGCCATTCGGCATTCGCATTAATCGTTTTTTTTTTGGCAGTTCAGGCAAACTCTTTGCGCGGGGCTCGCGTCCCGGCTGCTCCGCAATTTACCGGGACTGCATTGGTCTTTACATTGGCGATTACGATTATGAGATAAAGTCGAGTGCATTGGGTCTTGGGAGAGTTTTATCGTTCCCGGGCCGCTGTGTGTATTTGGAAAAAGGTGAGCGACAGCAATGGCGAGCACGAAAAGTGCCCTCGCGGTTTTTCCCATCCGTCCATCTCGTGATTCGGATATATTGCCGATAATTGCCGGCCCAATTACAAATAATCACAAATAACGGGGTGGGGGGGGGGGAATAAATGCTCGAGTGCACTTTTCTAATTCTTATATGCTCGGGGTAATGACAGGCCTTCCGCACGAATAGCATCGAGCTTGCGCCTTTATCGCCCCGGAAACACTATAAGATGCTCCTGAAATAAAAAGCACGGAGTAGTGGTAAGCGATTGCTGATCCACGGGGGCAATTAGGTATAATCGACGTCTCGATTCGCGCAACGTCAATCTCGAAAGTCCGGCGCGCGGCTGAAAATTGTCGAGGCAAAAAGATATCGATTTCGAAGTACGACTGGCCGCGATAAAGCCGCGCGTATCCGCGCGCGCGCGCACTCTCGC
>JAPYYT010003008.1:0-20665 GCA_030522565.1 Ceratosolen corneri | reverse complement strand
GGAGGTGGCGAAGGACGATGGGGTGGATGACGGGCAAGAGGAGGGTGTGAAGGAAGAGGAGGGTGTGAAGGAGGAGGAGGAGAAGAAGAAAAAGATAAGGAAGGGGGAGGAGGTGGCCGCGGATGATAACGACGGGGAGCAACAGTCCTGAGCGTCTCGGCGGCTTTGTGTCTTGGCCGCGTGCAGTTGTGCGGTGGGGGGGGTGGTGGGTGCTCGATGAGGAATGAGGAGAGTGAATCGTGACAGACTAGCGGGTCGTCGGATCGTATCGTGACATTCAATATAAGTGAATTCGTTGGGGTACATTTATCAGAAGAGCCCGCTTTTTCTTTTTCACTTTATTCTATTATCCGTTAGCTCGAAGAGACACGTACATTAGCGTGTCCCATACTGCCACGACACTTTCCAATCTTGTAAGGCTTTTACTTGAATATTTACCTCCTATCTTGTATCTAAATATGTGATTTCTGTTTTAAATAATGACGGGGCGACGACATTTTATCCAAGTAGAGCTTACATCGATTGTCCATAAATGCGTAGCAGTTGTGGCGAATTAATGTAAATAAATAATGCGCACGCTTACACTAGACTTAAGAAATTGAAGAAATTGTTTCGTTCACTTCATGAGCGACGAGTATCGTATTATATTGACATAATAAAGGCAAGTTCACAGATTCTTATACAATACAGTCTAAGAAATTATACCTTATTTCTTGTTAATAAATAATAAATGGTCAAATGCATGTAAAAATTACTCGACATTTCTTAAAGGTATCCATCCTGCCCATAAGAGATAATTCATAAAGATAATATTTATCCTCTCTCTCTCTCTCTCTCGCTTATCCTAAAAAGTAAACGTAGAAAATGTTTTTATTCGGCCTCGCCGATGGGACTAAAATATGAGTATTGTTCCACTAACGATGCGTAGACATTGTTCTAATGAATTTGCCATCACGAAGACTTATTTGGGATACAAACCATAATAATATTTACAATTACAAAAAGAAACATTTCTTTTCTTTTTCATAAATACTGGCATTGGTTGTATGCCCTGTTCAAAGCGTAAAATTTTTTTACGGGATCATCAACTTACTTACCTATTCTAAGATTGTATTTTCCCTCTTTATCCTCGGCAGTTCAGCCAGTATGTTTGAACATTCAATTTAGCTACTTAATCATCAATTATGTGTAATCAATTAATCTTGATTTGGGGGATTCCTTGAAATAATTGTTGATATTAGGCGTAAAACCGAAGGATTAAGGCTTATGAAATTCTTTCCACCGGAATCACAATGTTTTCAACTGTATAATAATATCAACGACAGACAACATCTGAATAACAATATTTGAATAACGAAATCTCGGCTTAAAATTAATAGATCTAGCACGAGCATTTCGAATAATCATGTCACTTTCAACGATTCAACCCGGCCTTAAGTAACTCCCGAGCATCACTACCGACTCACACATAAATAAAAACAAAATATCGATGATCCGTTTGTGTTACATACCATCATGATGTCGCTCGACGGCCACCGCCTACACACACGCACCCTAAGCACTCGCTCGGCCGCACGCACACGCGCATCCCTTCCCCGTATCGCCGGGCCTTTATAAGATATCGTCGGGTGAAATCTGTGTGCCGTAGGCCCCGCAGCAGGAATAAAAAGAAGAAAAAAATTCATGATGATGATGATGATGATGCACGCACACGTGCGCATACCAATGTGACCGAGCGAGGGAGCAATATACACACAAAGGAGGAGGTGGCGATGGCGGCTGGGTGGGTGGGAGGGAGGGAGGGTGGGGGGGGCGTTTTGTACGAGAAACTTTTGCATTTTCGGGGTCCGCGCGCGCGCAGTGGCACACGTAGCCGTGACATCGGCTTTACTCGCAGCAATCGAGTCTCGAGGCTCTCTTTGAGGGCAGCATCCCGCATCCTCCACGCCATCCCCCCCAGCGCATTATGCCCCGTTCACGAAAGCGAGGGAGCGGTCGCTTAGCACAAAGGAGGGAACGCGAGCGCATTCCTCGACGACATAACTCGCGTTGAAGCGCCTCTGCCCCCGTAGTGCGCAAGCCCGTACGTGTGCCTTACCGGATGAGCGAGTGGCGGCTCGGGGAGGAGGCGGGCGGGGGAGGAGCGGCCACGAGGGCAGCCATTCAAAGCAGCCTCCCTTTTCATCTTGCACGGAAATTATCTCGCTCGGACTCGTTCCTCTCCTACCGGCCTCTGGCCCTACCTGCGAGCTATTCTGCATTCCCCGTACCTGCGAGATTGCGATTTCGTTTGCATTGTGCCTCACAATATTCGGCTCCTCGTCCGTGCATGCGCGTCGAGTCCTCGGGGCCGTAGGGCGTGTAGGGGCCGACAGTTGGCAGGTATTACTATGAAAATAGTGGTAAGGTAAACGATCCTGATTAATTATTAAGCGCAACGTTACGGGCGTCTCACCGGACGCGTCGGCCTCGCTCTTTTCTTCCAGCCGCTGCTGCGCTTCTTGTATTTATTTATCCAAAGAGGTAATTTTGGCGGGCTAGGGAATGGAAGAATGGACGGCCACTTAGTGTAAGCATAGCTTCAAGCAAATCTGATGAAAAATTTGTCATTCTTAACGTCCTTAACGGTGCGCCGATAATAATAATAAATCAAATTCGCTGCACACTGGAATGATGGAAGGTCCGGCTAATTGCTGTAAAAAAATTGCAATTTCGAAATCTGCAGGAATATTGCGTGCCCGTATGTATACGAGCACCGGAACTGCCTGAAAAAATTCGGCAAAAATTCCATTGGTCGAGTAATTATTTGAGCCGTTTGATGATATTCACGAAGAAGTGTAGGGCAAAGTTAAAGGTCCGAAGAATTTAATGGAAAAAGTCACGCCGCTCGGGGCATTATAATCACGCGTTTTATGCAAATGAGCGTTCATTACTTTGTTCTTGGTGGTCACATAAATTTTCGCCGCTGGTAAAGTAAATGTCTGCGCATTTCCGGCGTTGCGTCGATGTAGGGAAAAAAAAAAAAAAAAGAAGCGTCACCCCAATGATATATGGACATGTCGGGAGCCGAGAGCGGCTTAATGGGATGAGCCGGGAGGAGGCTCGCGCTCGTTCTTCTATAAATTTTCCGAACTGCTTTGACGGGCGAGCGACCGCGTGCCAGGTGGGGGCCACAACTCAGGATTACCACCACCACCACCACCACCACCATCACGGTGTTTTATCCTGTGGATGTCGAGCGCCGAGCACACGGAATTACGCGACATTACGAAATAGCGTTTACACGCGCAGGCCGCGCATGTTGTTTGATAAAAATTCGCGCTACGGCCTCGGCCGAATGAAGGGAAATAAATTGCGCGTACGCTCGGAGGAGGGACTTTGCATATGAATAATTTGCGCCCGCTTGGACATTGCCCGAATGCTAATTCGGCCGGCGACGTAGCGCAGCTGCCGTTAACTCGCGATGGTACGCAGATCCAACTTTACCCAAAAGAAAAAAAAAAAATCTTTCTCTCTGACGGCGCGCATCCTCCCCTCTGCCTCTCAATGTGTTTTCAATTTCCTGCGGGGCTTACTTTCCCACGTGGGTACGGACTCCTCGGCGCGTACTTTATAACCGGCCGGTGGTGAGCGCAGCCGTGCAACGCCACCGATAAATAAGCCCTCCGTTTACGCCTAGCCTTCCCCTCCCCACCCCACTGCCTCGTTCTCCTCCTCGTCCTCGTCCTCCTCCTCGTCCTCCTCCTCCTCCTCCTCGTCCTCATCTTCCGCGACCGCCACAACCGCTCCAATTTTATTTTCGATTCGCTGTGATTGCTTACGCTGGGAAAGCCTTCGTCTCGCTTCATTACTTATTCGAATATTGTCAGCTAATGTCTTTGGTCTGCTGCTCTGTTATTAATTGGGCATCGTTTGCGAAAGTCACTGCCATTACAACTTCCTTTACGACTTTATGAGCCATTCCGCTTACTCACTCCGATGTTATTACGATGGCGCTACAATTAGACAATCGATTGTACGATGATGTCCACCATTGTAATGTGTGTACGTCCGACTGCGCTTTGCGCAAATTATGCCGACGATTAATGCGCTACGGCCTTAAATAGTTGGCGCTCATCATCATTCTATTCCCTAATACACGTCACATTACAAAAAAGCAAACAATGAAATGACGAATAAGGAGCGCAGCGGCTCCGATCGCTGCGAGAAGCCTATAAAATCGTACAAAAAATTTCCACGTCGTACTCAATCAGGCGGCCAACTAGCCAGGAATTCTCTACCACCACCACCACCACCACCACCACCACCACTCTTTTTCCCTCTCGGCCAGGTATTTCCAAAAGCTGTTCTCGGCTCCTATGCGCATCCCAACCTCGGTCGGATTAGCCCAACCGCGCGAGCGAGCGAGCGAGCTCTTCTTTCTTCTCCAGAAAGACGAAGCCGAGAGCCGAGAGGAAAGCGGCGTCGCACACGTACAGAGGCGAGAGCGCCGCGGCTTTATCTGTGAGCAACGGCATGTGGCTAACTGTAAAGCAGCGACGCGTCGCGTGCGCTCGCGCCGGCAAACTTATCTGAAGAATGGAGACCGAGGCAGGGCAGGAGGAGGAGGAGGAGGAGGAGAGGAGTACGACTCTCTCTCTTTATTCTTCCTCGGCTCAGCCATTGGACACGGTGAGGCGGGGAGCTGGGGTGAAGGGTGGAACGACGTCACCTGGTATACGCGGTGCGAGAGAGAGACGGAGAGGCGCAGGCTCTAGCAGATAGATAGATAGATGGATAGCTAGATGAATAGATAGATAGTTAGAGAGAGGGGCGGTGGGGGATTTCTCTCTATCTTGGCGTTTTTCCCGTCCCCTTTCTCTCGAGCTTGTTGCCTTTTTTGCTCCATCACTCTAAGCTCTTATTTACGCCTTGGATGAGGGAACAAAGGAAAGAGGAGCCGGGAGAGGCCGAAGGTGCGCCACGGCTGGCCGATTTTTCCCCCGCGATCACGTGGGGAGAGCGGCTTCGTGGGCTTTTTTCCATTGCCCCGCCAACATGAACGTACTCGCGATCACTTCGCTTTATGTGCTGTCACGTGCTCTCGTTAATTCGCGCATCTTAGCCGCTCCGCAGCTGGGACGGATGTAGACTTCACTGCTGATAGATTCGTCTTTATTTAAAGGCTTTGCCTCTTTCAGCCTCTTCTACTTCCACTTTGTCTTCTCCTCGGGCGCCTCGCCTCCATTATCTCGAGATTCTCGTATTGAATGCTCCTGCTTAAGGAGCCGCCATAAACGGTCTAACGCCAAAATCAGATTTGCCTTGAAATACGCGTGTGCGGCCCCCCCCCACCCCCACCCCCCAATGGCAACCATATCGAGCGGACACTTTTTTATAAACGTACATTTGATCGGAGTTTTGCCCGCCATGCTTTATAAGCCACGAGCTATTATTGCCTTCGTTTCTCCTCTCCGCTCCCACGAACAACCACATTTGCACGCGAAAATTCAGCTTTTTAGCATAAATTTCTCCTCTCACATAAAACATCCTGACAATGACAAACGCGGTATTTTTATTTACCCGTGCGCATTAATGGCCAACACATCCTTTTTTAGCGCGCACTAAAAATGTCCCGCGTCCTTTCAATGGCACACATACGTCCCCGGCCAATGTATGTGTAATAATGCGTCACAATGGCGATATACACCCAAGATTATGCAAATATTGAAAATGCCTACCTCCGGTTATCTGAATTAATGTACAATAATGCCGCGTGTAATGTCGTTGCTCAACCTCGCTCATTTGTCTTATTATCATTTTGCACGCTGATGAAATAGTAAGTGAGAAGCAGTTAAATGTATAACGCGGCACTAAAAACGCCATCCATGCTCGGCTCATAATTCACCGTATTTCACCAGAGTAAACCAGATAGTCGTGGCAAACTGTCCCCGCGGCGGATGTTCAGAAGCCATTCTGAATGTGACGCGGAGGGCGCCAACCAAAATTGTACTCGTCGCTCGAGCTCCTTACCGGCTCCCTCCTAATCGGCCCGCGAGAGTTTATCATTGAAGCAGGTCGCGACACTCGAACGTCAACAAACACATAAGCGAGACAATTAACAGATGGTGAGGCATCCGCGGTTTTACGGGCTTACGCAACGCTGGCCGATAAGGCGCGCGAGACGGCTACCGTTGCTCCTACAACCGAGCTAAATGAGGGTCAGCGGTGCAGTATCGGCGACTCACACATACAGCGGCATCGCGCGGCATAGGTGCGCCATAACCGGGCTGACGCCGTATTGGGTCAGTGGCGCCGCGCGATCCTTTCGCGGGAGTCGGCGCACATCCTCCGGTCCCCGATGCCGGCACACATGGCCTGCCCCCTTCTCGGGCCCAATTAACGGCACACCAAGCCTCTCTCTCTCTATCTTGGGACTCGTACCACCCCCTCCGCCCTCCGAGGGACCCCGCCCCACACCACCTCACCCCTCTCCGGCCGCGGAGCCCCGACCCCCCCACCCGCTTGTGCCACCATCTTTCTCACTTTGCTCGCTCCTAACATGCGTCCATCCATCCGCTCGTCTTTGGCATTTCTTCCGCGGGCAAAGCGGCGATATTCCGAGATCCGTCGCGACCGGTTATACGCTGCGGCTTCCGCACATTGTCGCCGAGCTTTGCCACTCGACAGCTATTATTAATTTGGAAATTATGAATTCGAGTTAAGTGTCGTTAGTGTGCGGTCGTTCGTTCGACTGACAATTTGAGCTTCGTTTTTTCTAATTGAGCGTCAAAGTGATTTTTCGACTTTTCAATGGATGCCTCGTTGGAAACAGGCGTACGAGTCGAGTAGATTTTAATTTTGCTTGCGAACGCGAAATTCGAATGGCTGAATGAGGAGAGCTTAATAAGCTGCGAGCGCGTACCGAGAATCAAATGTCAATGAGGTGCACTTTTATTGCGTTTAATATGTGTCATTGAGACGAGAGGAGTAAGTGGACGTTATATTTTAGAAAATCACAGAATTTATAGGACAATGCGATTGTAAGAAATAAATTGTGACGTCATGCGCGATATAACGTCGACCGTGTGCGCGGTGACGTCAGCGCGCATGGATTTCTAATCGCGTTCTCGCTACTTTAAACGATGTGTCATCAAATTACAGCCTTCTACGTAATTACCGGTACGAAATTTTTCGTAATCTCATACCGAGGCCCGTCATTAAGGATATGTCTCGTAGAAATCGGCAATTGCCCTCTATTCGAAAATCGGCCCACCGCTAGTCAAAAATATAACGCCAAGATGACGAAAACTTTTCAAAGGCAAATGCTCGCGTTAGAGAACGAGCATCGTCGTCGCGCATCGAGCTATAAAAAGAATTATGAATGAGCCGCGTCGAGAATGTCCTTGACGAGAGCAGGTCGATCGCACGTACCTCCGTCCAGTTATTTTATCAATTGCGCGAACGATTCAGTCGCGGAAGCATGTAAAAAATCGCTGGCCCGCGCGACAAGGGGCGCCGAGCATAAAAAGTGGGGCGATCGAGTGTCCGAGGCGCCGATAGATTATCGATAAAGGAAGCAGGGAGCAGAGGGCGAGTAAAGAAGCCGAGTCGAGTCAAGAAAAACGGGCGTACATAAGTATCGCAAATACTAAGCGGCACGATAAGGCTGGGGGCGTGAGGCGCGCGCGGGGGGTGGAGGCGTGGGGTGGAGGCGTGGGGTGGGCGAGCGAGGACGCGTAAGTCGCTGCGCTTCGGAGCTCCGCGCTCGATGCCGACTCTCGTGCGCTCCTAATCCCTGAATCACGTCGACGTGGCGTGTCGTCATTGTCGTGCACGAGAGCCAACGTGCCCGCGCATTCTGGGTCACGTTCGACTCGCGGCGCGAGCTCTCAATCCCCTTGGATCGGCCCGACCGACTCGCGGGATGACGTCGATGAATATTCGAGCCTCGGTGCCTCGGAGGATCGTGCGTCCGTATTTTTTAAGGGGGTGGGGTGGGGGGTGGGGGGATTCGGTTAAAACCGAAAGCGCGATTCCGATCTCGGGGCTCGTTATAAGAGAGGCGTTCCTCCGGCTCCTGCACGAATTCGTTAGACTTTCGATTTCGAAGCCGAAGATAAGAGCGTGGCGCTTATCCACGATCCCATCGATCGTTCTTGAGAAATCGTTAAGGCGCTTCTAAAAAGGCAGGCTCGTTTACATACAAGGAGAAAGAAAGTATTATTCTCTTTGGTTATGAAGCGTTGCGCTCGTGGAACGCCTTGCGAGAGTTGATAAAGCTAATACAGAGAGAGAGAGAGAGAGAGCAAACCCATGTTGGCAAGAATGGTAAGCTCTCGTAATTGCAATGGCTATTTGTCTCTCCTTCGCGAGCATTTCTATTCACAATTATGGCGCTAAGGCTGCTTTAAATGACTGTTAAAGGCCTACTGCCGGTCATAGCTGTAAAAGTGTGCTTCCCTTCTCTTCTATCCTAAGAGTTTTGTGGAGAAGGGAGCTTTCAAAGTGCCGCCCACCATTTCACTGCATTTCAAGTAAATCAAACCGATGCAGCTTATATATGAGCTAGAGGAGGGCTTGCAAATAGTCGAAACGTCCCCGCGTTCCTGCTGCTTAAGTCCCTCAACGACGATGTACTGCCAACGATGTCACCCTGATAACAGCAGCGGACCCCGACACCTGCGTCCATCAATAAATTTCGATAATTGCATCGGCTCGCAAAGAGACCCAGGTCGCCACATCACGAGTTCAAGAAGATGAGCAAGAAGTTGTGGGAAGTTGGGCCGAGCATGCGAGGCTGAAGGCAGCGCATCCTAGCGATTATACATCGATGGCTAATTGTTGGGGTCACGTGTTACCGATTTACGCGCTCGCGCCGTCCGAATATCTTGCCGAAGCGGAAAGGCCGAGGCATCCCTCCCTTCCTCGTGGATCTTCACGAATGCGACCAACGAGACGCGGCGCTTTTATTATCCCGAGTGTCGCTCACTAGTCCCCAGGGAGGTTAGTTCGGGAGATAAAGCTGGATTGTTGGTTTGATCGTCGCTTGTTTGAAGAACGGCTTTAATGGAGACTCTCTCGGACTTAGCGGTATTTTCCAATGTCTATATGCTCGCTTTGATACTTGGGAAGTGGAATTTTAGGAATGATAGGTCTAGCTCAACTCTCGTCCGGCTTCCAACAGATTGACGTATCGGCTGTGCATCGTAAAGGATGATGAATCAGGTTGTATAAAATAAATATAAAGTCTACGAGCGGAGGTTCCTTTGTTTTTATTTCCTTAGGTACTACTACTATAAACGTAATTTTATATTCATCGACGATTTTATATAAGAGTAACAGTAATGTCTGCGTATTTTATGATTGAAGCACATGTAAATTTCCATTTCCCATATGTTCAATGCTGAGCCGAGCGGTTAATTCTTTTATTTAAAGTGTTGCCTGCGATCGGTCGAAGCTCTTGTCATTTCCCGTCCCAAAGCCATAAATTTTCAATTTAAAATGACATATACTTTTTAATGATAGTCTTAATTTAATGTTAAAAGTCGTTTATTATAAGACAGTATTTTAATGATTGTTTATCCTTATGTTTCAGGTGAGTGGTAGAGATCGTTTATTATAAAATCTGCCTTTGTCTGTAAGTCTCATTGAAATATTTAATATCTATTTAATAATGTTCGAGTGGACTTGAAATTTGATAGACACTTGTTCGTATAGAAATTTGACAATATTGATAATTTGCTTTGAAATCTTTTCTCTATGAAATAATAGCGAGTGGTACTTTAGATCGTTAAATCATAAGTCGAGCTCAATTAAAACGTATGTAAATTAAAAACTTTATGTCAACTTTTAGAATTTGATTGCAATTAAGAAAAATAAGATATTTCGCACAACTTTTCAATGGACTTCATAAGATTAAACGAAATTTTAGTTATTGTGATTTCTTAAATTTAGAAGTGTTTGTGATCTTATCAGACGTCGAACACGCGGTTTACATTAAAAGAAAGTAGTCAATGAATTTCGGCAAAAGTAAATTTTATTTATATTTTTGTTTTGCTTATAAATTCATAAATGTTCCATTTATTTTCAATTTTCTTTCATTTCGAGAAATAAGAAGGAGATTATTATCGTACCTACTTCGACAGTTCACTACATCCATAATTGATGTTCGAGCCAAGACTTGAAAAAAGGGTTTTAATCGTTTTATTAACAGTTCGTACATTGAGATCAGCGACTCTTTCATCTTTGCGAATGAATAATCAATCCTACGTGCCACGAGACTGATTTAGACGGGCAGATAATAATGCAATTAATAAGATCGAGCGTATCAGAAGCTCGGCAATTAATTTTCAATTCGCAATTGCGACACATTAAAGCGAACGTCAAACATCAAGAGCCCACGGGGTCCGCTAAATGACAAAATGATGACAAATTTTAGCCACACGAAGCACACGAGGAGGTGGAATTCCAGATAAAACAAAGATACGATTGAAACATCAAATGAAATTTAATTGCACGAACGAAACTATAAAGCTCTTGGTTTACATTATAATAAATGTCAATTATAAAAAAAAAGTAATAAATGTTATTTATGATTAGGCGATAACGTCGATAAAATAGGAATTTCTCAATGCTCAATACATTTATAGGCACCGAAAGTTTGAATTTTTTTTTTTAGGATAGAGCCGAATTTCTTTCTACGAACGTTATTCTTACATCCGTTACATGGCTTGATTTGCGCAAACTCATAAGCTAACCACGATAAATAGTAATGTGTAAATGTTAGCTCGTGATGTAATTATGAGGAATGCGCGCCTAATACAAATTTAAAGAATCGTTTACTGATTTTTACTTGCCACTTGTAGTAAAACGCGATGGGAGTTTTACAATTTGAATTTTAATGCTATTGCCCGGTTGTCGCAAATGACCATTAAGTTTATAAAAAGGCTAATACGGTCGTTACTCTACAAAAGATAAGTTTTCATTGTCAGTGACATTTTGTGCTTGAAAGTACGCTGGTATCATACATATGATTTGCTCTCTCGAGTGGCATTTAAAGCGCAGACAATGGAATATGAACCGGATTTTCCAAATACTTAGGTTAGGCTAGGTGTGCTGCGGAAATAAATTCACCCATTTTCTTCAATTGGTGCACGAGCAACAAAAGACTCTTACTCCAATATGCAGCCATTGTTTCTACGACGAGCCTTTGATTTCATTGATCCTCCGTTTTTTCATTATTTAAAGAGGAAAGACGATACAATTTTGCTGACTATAAATACGTCACGATGTGTGGTGCACGCGGGCTGGCGAGGCCGTGATTTTTGTAAAAATCGTACAAATTAATCAGTTCGATAACGGAAGGCGTGCAATGTATCACAATAATTTCCCCCAACATTTCCTCGCATCGGCAGATAAATTATTATTTTGTTGTGCACGTAGCAGTGCGAGAGAGCATTGACATCAAATGAAATAATAACGCACCCACAGCTCTTACGCTTTAATGGAATACGCGCCACTTCCGAGAAAAGTTTTATAGTTTAAAATTGCATTGCGCTCGCGTATTTTTCACTCGGCTGAGGCAAGAAAAGCCACAAGTGAGCGTAATCGGGCATTATACTTGCTAATGAAAACGATAATGTAGGAAGGCAGGGAGCGAGAAGCCATTGCCCCAGAAATGAATTTCGTTTGAATAAGCCAAGGCATAAAATTTATTCGGAAGAAAGTAACGGGGCACGCACTGCAATGATAGCTGAAGAATGTTGTTGTATAAGGAAAGCTTCATTAACTGGAAGCGTACATCAGCCGCTCTTTATAAAAGCCGCGCCCCCCCCCCACACACCCCCCCACCTTGTGAAAAACACTGACTGGAGAAACTCGGCAACGGATCGGAAGAGCTCATCGGCTCGAATTTCAGCAAGGCTTCGCTGCCGATTTCTCAATAGAGCGAGAGCGAGCGAGAGAGAGAGAGAGACTTCTCAATTACGGGGTATGGGGCGTTAAATTCAAATTGCAACTTCACTGCCGACAAGGAAGCGAAGACTCCGGATCGGAAATTGGAATATCAGACTCGCACGGCGCGCCAACATCGTCCGGCTCTCGTCAACTGACAATTGTCACAATGGCCTCGGCCGATCATTGGCGGCTCCATTACCAATTCTTGACTTTGTCGGCCGAAGCCCACCACCGAAGATCGCACACTCGGCCATTCTTATCACACGGACTCTTATCAGAGGCGCGGAGGTGGAGCCCCGGGGCCCCCCTCTTACCCATCGCACGCGGCATTCCTCCGCCTCTCTCTCTCTCTCCCATGCGCTCCCACGCGCTCCCGTAGGCTCCCTCTTTCTATTCGGGGCGAGCATGCAAATAGGGCCCGAACGCAATTTGCGCGAGGTCGTTAATTGGTCGAGTGGCCGAGCGGCTTGGGAGCAGCAGCAGCAGCAGAGCAGGCGTTTGCGCGCCAGAGGAAAATCCCCGAGATGCGTTGAACGCGCGACCTCGGAATTCGGTGGAAAAGCGCGGCTGGCCGTAGGAGATACTCGTTGTGGCAACAGTGTTATACCCACCAAGTGTCGCCGCGCGGATTTCACAACGACATTGGCAGTGAAGCTCTCGTGGAGGTGTTGCGGAATGCCGTTGGGGCCACTCGGCAGTCCTTAGCAGCGCGCCCCCCCTCCTCCTCCTCCTCCTCTGCCCCGCCGACTTTTACTGTTCATTACAGCTTGGGCGATGTTGTTGCCTTGCCAGTCTCGTTATTGCTTGGCAATTGCTTCCTTTTCGGCCTGCATTTTTCGACTGCTCATTCTCCTATAGGTGTCCATATCTGGCAATGAGAGTGCACGCAAGATAAGCCGGAGATTATGAATATGTGAATTGTTGTTGTAATTGCAGTTGGAGTTTGTTATAAGTGGCGGCTTGTCGGGCGATTATTGTCACAATATGGCCTTTTTCCCCGATAGTTTGTTCAAAAAGTCTCTTCATCGTGGGAGTGGAAATGTGTCTCGTGCGAGAGCACAAGGCACATAAAAATAATGGGGACATGCTATGAACGAATACATGTACATGACGCGTAGAGCTGCGTGAAATTTTTAACGATAGTAGAACATTTTTAAATCTCGATTTGTTTAAACGCGCCTCTTCAAATGGAATGTCCAATTAACAGGCTTAAAGAATAAGAGGTTTTTGTCAATAGTGGTGTGATGTGGTATGAAAAGCGATGAATTCATTTGCTTTAAAGTGTAAGGGAATATGTTTCTTCAACGTGGATACAAAAATTGAATAATTATAAAAAAGATTAAATCACACCGCGAATGCTTTAATTAGTCGCTTTAAATTATCGCTCCCAACGAGGCCGAAAAGCATCGGAATTCGTCTTAGTCGGACAATCTCAATGGTCGAGTAATTCGTTTTTTCATTCATGAATCGTTAAAGGAATGACATTGAGCAGCAGCAGCAGCAGCGTCTTTGAATATTTTCTAAGTGTAAACGACATTGGCATTCATTTAAACTCTACTGCCTCAATGACTCACCCTTTGCTGTGAAATGAATATTCAAATTTTACCGCAGATATATTTTCCGAGTGATGTAACTCTTAACGCTCTTTTCTGTAAATACATCCACTGGCCGTCTTAATTACACACACACGTGTACAATGATTTTTTTAAGCCAAGCTCTACGACGGCAAATCATTTCAATTTGGCCAACATTTTTCTACTTCCACGGCTTGGGCGATTGTTTTGGAAGTCTTTTGGAAATTAAACGATAAAACGTAATGTTTAACTAATAAACGCAAACGCCAAAGAGAGCAATAAAATTATTTACGTATACGTGGACGCTATGATAAACTACTCGTACGCACACACTGTGCATGTATATCGTGTAATTTAAAACTCTGTTTTATCCAGGAACATTGCAGAATGAGTCATAAGTGTCACTTGTCATTAATGAATCTTTCATCGTAAACAGTTATTTTTCCCAAGTTAAAGTAATCCAATGATAAGGCGGATATTGTTGAAGAGATTATTACTGGTTGGAAAGCAATACTTTGTTGACTTTGACAAGGAAAGGAAGACTTTGCATAATTTCCAAGATGATCATTAAACAATGTTATTGTATTACGACAAACTAATCGATTCCGTGTAATATTGTATTGTAATCTTTCGACTTTTCATTCATCGCAAAATCATATAACTTTTATTAAATATTTACTGCACTACTCTGCTATGTGTACATTTTTTAATTTTTTTTTAATTTCTTTTTCTTTTTTTTTTTTATTTTGTTTGTATCATTTTTTAATGTACCTCTATTAAATACATTTCAATATGCATTGCTTTAAAAAATATATTTTACGTTAAACTGAATGATAAAAATAGATTTCCTTTTGGCCAGCAATTGTTGTTATGCCTGACATAAAACAGTAATTAAATATCGAAAGAAATAATAATCCGTTTTGAAATATTACGACTCGAATATCGATGTAAAACGCTAAATTTTAACTGACGTGCCAGCTGTTTGATTTTTTTTTATTTTTTTTTTTTTTTTTTTTTTTTTTTTTTTTTTTTTTTTTTTTTTTTTTTTGAAGAATTGAAATTTTCTGCTATAATATTTATTAGAACTGACAGGGGTATTTTAATCAACAGTGTTGTGTACTATAATTACGCTTGCTTCAAACAAATTGAAAAAAGAAAGAAAAAAACGTACAGAAATACATAATCAGTTTGATCAAAGTGTTATAAACAGCGGAATAATGAAAATGAGAAGATTAAGAATATCTTGTTCAGAAGAGACTTTGAGACAAGAATTCTATCGGTTAAAAACTGATTCATGAAAAACATAATGTATTTTGCTTAAATAAAATATAT
This sequence comes from Ceratosolen corneri, assembly GCA_030522565.1. Lineage (NCBI taxonomy): Eukaryota > Metazoa > Arthropoda > Insecta > Hymenoptera > Agaonidae > Ceratosolen > Ceratosolen corneri. The sequence goes on along the minus strand of JAPYYT010003008.1, from coordinate 5,822 downwards.
ATTTTTTTTATTAAACTACTACTACTACTACTACTACTACCATAACTCGGTGTTATTTTTTAGATAAAAATTTCTTGTTTACAACGATTAATGTGATTTTTAATGCTCACCTTATTGCGCAAAAACAAGTAATAATTGACTTTACATTTTTTATATTCTTTTCATATTCAGATACGTTTCAACTGTTGTCTTTAATAAATCAAATATATAAATTAATAAAATCAAAGTCATCGTCTGTTATACAAAATGTAACATAAACAAGTAATGTTAGCGCGAGCTTAAACATTCATCATTTGCCGTACTGGCAGAGAGGCCATTTATTTATAAACATTATAAAATTTGTCCTAAAATATTTTTACGAGCATACATAGGGCAATGAACTTAATGTTTTGAATTGAAATGCCGCTGGCCCGCTGGAAAATCCTATTCTTTCATTACCTCAAAGTCATTAATTAATAACAACGCCCTCGAATTAATACTCTTGGCGCTCGAGCAGCAAATTTAAAAGCAGCCCCGTAACATTCACGCAAGCCTGCCAAATTAATAAAAACCTGATTCGGCCATTAAAAAACGAAACGGCGAGATAAAGCTCCGCGCCATATCCCATTGTCCAACGCCACATCGAAAAGCCAACTCGAGAAGGACACGCTATAATGCTTCCCTTGTAAACAGACGTTTAGACAAAATCGTCGTAAATTAAAGCCAAGGTAAGTCGCTCAACCCGTAACTCGAGTGAAATAAAACGAGCGACAGATGTAATGGGAGTTAAATCACGCATTTTACGAAACAATGGAGCGGCAGTCGCGTCGCAGCCGGGAGTTTCGCCGGATTGAATGTACTCCTCGAGCAATCCCACGGATACAATTCGAAATGCCGAGACGTTACGTCGGGCATTCAACGTCTCCGGGGACGCGCGTGCGAACCCTCTCTCCCCGGGCGCGGCCGCATCTCCCCGGCTTCCCGGAACTCCCGCCCTTGATAATACCCGAGGATGCGCCCCCGCGAGCCTCCCAACGCGCACGGCCTGAATCTCCGTGCGCGGATCGGCCCTCCGGTCTGCCGGGACTCGGGGCGGGGGGAGGGGGAGGAGGTCGACGATCGATACCACCGGGCCCTCGCTTCCCAGAAACGAGATTACCGCTCGCGACGCCGATGCGCTCGTCGACCTCTTTCTCGCGCGGCCGCTTATTATCGGCTCGGCGGCTCGCAACTGTGTCATTGCGAGTCAACGAGCAGCTGCTAATTTAATCAGCGAAAGTGCCTGGACTACTGATTCCGCCTCGCGGAAATCCTATCAATTGAATTATGGGGCGATCGGAGGGAGAGAGGGATCGAGAGGAATCGAGCGTAGTTGCTGGCGCATTGGGAGCACGCGCCTGCGGCCGATGGATATCGCGTCCAAGGAATTCGACGTTGCCCCTTCGAAATCTAGTAGAACCCGTCTAATCAACCTTAATTCACCTTACCTTGTGCTTCGGTTCTCTAGTCCTTTAGGCTCCCACTCCTGTCCCTTATTCCTGTCGGGCATCGCCCGAGGGAGCTTATCGCTCGCCCTTTCGGCCTTCGGGCGAAACAAGACGGCCACTAAAAGTCCATTTTACGACTGTGCGCATCAAATCGCTTCCCAACCGCTGCCTATCGCTCATTATGTAAATTAAGCCGGATTCTTACGAGAAATGCATCTACTCACCTCACCAACAACCTCTCCCCTCGACAACATCTTCTCTCCCGCCCGAGCCACCTCAGTCCCGTAACGATAATATGCGGATAAATCTCATCTCGAGGGGGCCTCTCATCCCAACGAAACGAGACCCACACGCCCAATCCAAAAAAATAAATGCCCACTTGGTTCTCTTAATCTCGGCGACGTTTATCTCCGTTGGCTAAGCGCTGACGCATCCGCGCCTCCTCGGGTTTCCACGAGTGTCGCGCGGCTCCGTGAGCCCGAGCTCGGTTCTCCTTTCAGGGCAATGTCGCGCGCCACTGGAGGACAAAGGAGCCTCGGGGGCGCGCGTCCCAACACCACCAGGAGATCGTCCGCAGTGGCGGAACGGCCGGAGCCGGACGTGAGACGTTGCGTCGCCCTCTCCCCGGGACGTTACGATATCGTCGCTTTTCAGCGCCACTCGCGCGCAAAGAGATGGCCGCCTCCGACAAGGCCCCGGCCCCTCAGCTCCAGCCTCAGGCCCCGCGCAGTCCCCTATTTTCTACCGAGCGCGCGAACCCGCCAACCGGAACACCCCCCGACGATCGCCGCGGAACGGCGAGATGCGCGCTCCGAGCCGCGTGTCCTTTGTGCAAGCAACGTCCTTCCCGCTGCCGCGCACCCGCGCACCCGCGCCCCCGCGCCCCCGATGCCACCTCCTCGCCTTTCTCTCGACAACCTCCCAAATTCCCGGAATATTCCGCCCGCGAGAACAACAATACACATCCGTCGCGCATCAGACACAGCGGGCGCTCTCCTGCTGACAAACTACTTTTCGGATCGCAGATATGCGGCCTGGAGGTTGGCTTTGCTTAGGCTCCTTTGCAATGTCTGACTTGCACAGAGTATCGTTATTAAGCGTGTTGGAGAGCGGAAACGTGTGAACGGGGCGAGCCGAGCCTTCTTTACCTACTTTTCACTGCACTCGGTCGCTGCTGCCTGCCTCCTCAAACGGGATTGCTTTTTCTTCATTTGGGCCAGTGCACTTGTATTCCACTTACAAGTCACTTGCTTTCACAACATTTTTCCTTCGATTTCCTATCGTCCTCCTTCCTCCCTCCTCACCCACGCCTCCCCGTCACCACCATCGCCCTCTATACGCAAATACGCAAATACGCATCCTCCCTCCCTCTCTCACGAGCGATTTATTAATAAATCGTGTAGGAAAGGTCCGTGACTGTGCGGTGACTGGAGGCAAAGCCACAGATGCACTGGCTAATGCCGAATTTAATACGAAAAATTCTAATTCTAATATTAATGTCATGGTAGTAGTGAGAGAGAGAGAGAGAGAGAGATTGAAACGATTGTTTCTGACACATGTTATCGTCATCTCGCAATTGAACGGCGGCTTTAAAAGACATTTTTCCAGCAAGTTCTCGCTGGAAGTAGCGACCACCACTATCGTACAATACCTTTCAATTATTCTGCTTTTTCTATTAAATTGTCCTTAGAGCAAGTATTCTTCGTGCTTATGCCATCGACGAAGGGGCGGCGAACGAGCATTTTTCTTACAAATTGCGCCCCGAGAAACAAAGCCGGTAAATTAATTATAAGTCGGAAATAAGAGAATTGCCGAGCTGCGTGTCACGCGAGCGACAATGCCAGGGACGCGGCATCAATAAAAATGTAAGCGGCGGCAAATCGGAATCATTTATTCGAGCCGAATCGAGGAAGCCACACATCCATCAAATGCAGCAGCGAGCTCCCCCGAGTCCGTCGCCTACCCCTGAGTCGAGCCCCGAGGCGGTGCCGCCGCGGGTGTGCGGAGTCGAGCGAGTGGGAGCAGCTGGAGGAGGAGGTGGAGGTGGAGGTGGAGGTGGAGGAGGAGGAGGATGAGCGCTGGGAACGGTGGGTGGGGGGGGGAGACAAAGAGGCGGCGAGACAACGGCTAAGCGACACGGAGGCAAGCAAAAAATAAAAGGGGCCTATCCGAGCGCGGCCGAGGAATGTTAAGCACCGATTCCTCCGACCCCCGCAATTTGCCTCGTACCGAAGGGGGCCGAAGGGAGTCGCGGGTGGGGAGCCTCTCGCGCGTTACTTCAAGTGGTTCAGGAGGGCGTCGAAGACGGAGCGAGCGAGCGAGACTCGCCGCAGGACGTAGCAAGTACGTCGGGCGAGTTGCAGATCAGTGGGTCGAGAGCGAGGGGGGTGGGGGGCGGGTGGGTTGTGGTTTTGAGGGGCCCGTTTTGCTGGTCGACGATAGCGTCTACCCCATTTCCTTTTTGACGAACCTCATTGCGCACCAGCGACTTCTGATGGAAAGACGCTCGAGAGATTCTCGGGCCCCTTCCTTCGATCTATTAGCCGAGCTAACCGGGCTCTGCCACCGGAGCCCAAAGCTCCCCCGCTGATAATTCGCGAAGAGAGATGCGCTGCGGGCGTGCAACGAGGGCGGGCAAGGGCGGGCAAGGGAAGGGAGGGAATATAAGATATAATTGTCGCGCCCGGAAGATTTATGTCGTCGTTGCTGCCGCAGCGGAATGACGAGATAAAAAAAGTGCGGCCCGTCAAAATATTTGCCGGATCGTGAATTGCTCTCGCCGCCAATGAAGATGCTTATTATCGAATTAACCGGCCCTACTAATTGCCCTCTTATATATATATATATATATGTGTGCGTGTGTGTGTGTGTAATGGGGCTCTATCGCGTGCTGGAATTAAGCTGCGGTTTGCGTAGCTGGCACGGCTTGCTCCATTATAGATTCTTAAAATTTGTGAAAATTATCAATCGGTATACTAATTTTCGGGTAAAAAAATCTAAGCAAAATTATTGCGAGGCGAAATTATTATTCAAATTATCGCTATAAAGTCTTGGGCGTCTGCGTTACAGGGTACGTCCACGCTTTATAAGAGATTCTTCCGTACAATGTAACGCGACGGTTTCTGCATTTTCAGAATGTTGCACAAATATAACATTTGCATACTCACGGAGCTTGGCTTCTAATAAAATCTCGAATATTACGTGTCATATCTATTTTTAAAACTAGGCAAACGTTAGTTTGTGTATAGGCTTTTACGAAGATATAAGCCCGTTATCTTGGCGCTATATTTATTTTAGGTATCTGGAACAGTTGGTAAATATTGTCTGTGAAAAATCATCAACAGGCGTTACAACAACACCAAATATTTCTCAATAAAGAGTAAAGCTGCACAAATGGATCTAGCACGAATTTTCAATATGAATTTTAAGAATGTAATGAAGTGACTGGAGAAAGGCGACGACTTTCTTGGACAGATTGGTTAATTATTTTGTCTCGCGAAATGAAGGAAGAGGTTAATCACCGAGTGGGGTTTGATCGCGCGGATCTCATGAAATGTAAGATCACAACGTGGAAGGTCAAGAGCGATTAGAGCACAAAAAATCGCGGTGTATATGTCAGATGAAAAAGAGTTGGGGTCCGGAAGAAAAATGAAGGAGAAAGTAAGATGGATGCAGAATATATAAAAAGGGGCATATAAAAGGGCAATAAAGCAAGAAAGACAAGAGGAGTCGCGAGAAGCAGAGTCTTGGCCGTGGTACAGCACCGTGTATACAACCTCGTAGAAGGTTACAGGACTACTAGTTCATCCCTCCCCTTCGCCCTTCTCACCCCCTCGTCCCTCTCGCTCAACGTTTCTGCCATCGAGAGCGTGTGCAGTGGCTACGAGGAAGTCGTCCGAGCCCGCGACAGTCCGTGGCCACCAACGAGAAAAATGGAACGCTCGCTTGAAGAAAAAGCGGGATTGAGATAGAGATAGAGAGAGGGAGAGAGAGAGAGGGGAGTACAGGATTTCTCTGAGGCAAGGAAAAAGTAGAGGAGGCACGCCACGACGCCGCCAATGCCTCTAAGCGCCTCGCGAGGGAAGCAGAATCTAATGTTGCGTGCGCGGATTATTAAAGCGGCGAGTGCCTCGGGGGTGACGGCAGAAAGGAGAACGGATTATGGCCGCCTTTGCAGATGATTCCTCTTTTTATTCCCGCTCTCTCTCTCTCTCTCGGCGCTGCTTACCCCCCGACTCCCCCACCCCACCCCCCATCCGCCCGCCGCCGCCGCCCGTGTAGCCGCCGCCCCGTACCCCTTCCCCTTGTGACGGCTTGTGTGCTAGATCGCGCGCTACTGTTTTGCACTGGCTTCGC
>JAPYYT010003007.1:0-36027 GCA_030522565.1 Ceratosolen corneri | reverse complement strand
CATGCGGGAGCCCTGCGAGAAGATTCGCTCTTTACGAGGTAAAACTCTTTTTTTAACTTCACTTCCCTCTTTTCTTTATTCGCTCTCACTCTCCCTCCCTCCCTCTCTCTCTCTCTCTCTCTCTCTCTCTCTCTCTCTCTCACTGCCTTGCTCATTTCTCACCATTACCATCCAGCTGCGCTATCCGTTAGGAGTATTACTACGGCAGGCTGCCTTATTCGGTTAAATGTATATGAACTTATTAGGACCGAAGCATCGTTTACACACTTGTTTTTTGTATATTAAAAAATGAAATGAGAGAGAGAGAGAGAGAGAGAGAGAGAGAGAGAGAGAGCGATCGAGGGCTGGAGGGAGGGAGAGAAAAGAATCCTGGTTACGCAGCTTTCTCAGCTTACTAACACCGTGGGCAATAAGTGTTGCGCTAAGACTTAATTGGAGACTTCGTTCGCGGTCGTCGTGATCGACGTTATGATATTTTTAAGTCGGTATTTTTATTTAACCGGGAGTTTCGTTGCCCCAAGCCTTTTCAATGCTTACGCACTTCGTTCTTCGCTTTAAATGAGGGATCATTGTTGTTTAACTGTGTAGCAACAAGAAAACGTCCTTCTTATTTGCATCGTCGTATATTAATGTATGTGAAAAACCTCTACATCGTACTGCTGTAACGCAAGGATAATGTAAAGTACCCTTCTGCAACTCTCGTAATTTAAATATCCAACCGTTTTTTTTATCGGATTTGTTTGAATAAATAAAAGTAAAAGAAAGAAAAAACGTTAAATGTGCGTAAGTGTGATGATACTTTTATGAATAAATATACCGCGAAACTGGATTTTAAAGCGACATTATACACTTAAACGGACCACTTGCTTTTCATTCAATTCAACATTTGTGTTAATAAGCGCTAGTTAAGGGATTACGGAGCGGCTCGAAATTGTCGGGTACGGTGTACGGTGGAGCGTAAGTCTCAGCAATAATTTATGCTTCGTCGACTGCACGAAAAGTTGGCTTTTCTCATGAATCGAGACTCGCGTTCACGTCGCAAGTCCCGTTCACAACAGGCTGCCTCTTATTCCTTTCAATCGTCCCTCGGTTTATTTTTTTCCCGCGGATCCCTCTGTTCCCCATTCCGATCACGTCCACTCCCGTCTCACATTACGGTGGAATAATTCCGAAGGGGCGCCCCCGATATCTCGAGTGCCCGTTTCTTCAGGGTGCCAACAGGTGTTCGCACGCAACCCCGATGGCTTTTGTCCTCGCAAACTTACCGGCGATCCCCCCTACTTTACCGGCATCCAACAAAGCCAAAGGCACCGTGTGGGACTGCGTTACCGGTAAAACAGTTTTATGGGGACAGCGAGCCCTCGAGGGTCCAACGAAATCCAATACTTTCTTATCCTTCGATGTCCAAATATTTTCTCGTTTTATTCATCCCTACATTCTCGCCTCATCCTCTATTGCCTAATTGGCCGCGTTGCGATTGCCCCATCCCCTCCTACACAACCCTCCCCCTCCGCGCTCTGCGACATATATCGCTACGAAAGAGTTTCTTCTACGATTCGTCGCTGCACCAATGCCACTTAACTCCAAACGTCTTGCGTCGTAAAGCGAAGCATCTGCTGGGAGGTCGCGCAAGCTTGTAAATAGAAACGTAGCTTTTAGGTTTCCCCTTTCGTTTACTCCAAGGTCCGGACGCACGACAACGTTTATTACGGTACTCCCGATTATTCCCTGCCATAACTCACGTGGATCCGTCGGCACTCTGGATGAAGAAAGCCGTATTTTCCCTTCGAAGCTCGTTTTATTTATCCCAGCGGCGTTAAAGTACGCATGCTTCCTCTCGATCGTAGCCCCACCCATCCTGTCCGCCCCACCTCTTGTCCCTTGCACGTAAAATATCGAGACGTAGAAAAAAAAAGGTATGAATAATATAGCCCGCCTTTTTCCTTCCTCTATCGTGTATCATCGTCAATAAACAGACCCGTTTATTCCCGGTACTTTTTGCATTACACCCGACACCCGCACAAAATAGTCTCAGTTCACGCTTATCTTAATTATAGTACTAAAAAATTTACTTCAGTTTCAAGTTGAAACACTTGGACAAAGACAAAGAAAAAGGAAGAAAAGGCCATTCATGGGGCGTCTGGCCTGTGGACTTTCTGCACTTGTTTGTTATAACAGGCCCCATACGTGTGGAGCTCGTTCATTGGCCGACGTAAATGTAAATGTTCGCTTATTCGTGCCCAGCTAATTAATAACACACATCCAACATTTCTACGTTCGCACACTGAAGAAAGCGATCGTTATATTAGTCACCACAGCCCTTTACGCTTAATTTTCATTTCAACTCCTAAATATTCCATTATAAAGCACCCAGTGAGCATTATTGCGAAATTATTAATTAGATTAATCAGATAAATCATTGTTGCAAACAGCAATATTAGCACAGAATTTGATTGGCATGCAATTACCGAGCAGCACTTATTATTGATAATCATAGAAGCATCGACTCGATATAATTGTCCGATCTCTTATCCAATCACTTAGTTAAGCGAAAGCCGCAATTTCAATGAGGCAGTCGTTGTCGAATAAGCCTCGTTAAAAATAGATAAAATCCAAGCAAAACGAGTTTTAAGGATCGCTCGAAGGGTCATAATAACGCTGAGCATATTCTGAAATCGTCGTCGGCCCATTCCATCCGTTAGTGAAAATAGACTGATATACGTGCAAATATCGGTGTAACAATTATTGCAAGATCATTCGAGTTCTCTATAATATTTTCATTGGGAAAGGCTACGTTATATTTCCCAAGACCCACAATGCCACGAATGTAAGAGGCGACGACTACGACGACGTTTTTCCGAAATCCTTTAGAGTCTCTCTCACGAATCTCGCCATTTATAGTGCAACAACGCGACAAACGTCTTTGGAGCCATGCCCCCCCCCCCACCATCCCTCTCTATCCTCGCTCACTGAGCTCTGTCCTCTATTATTCTATCTTTTTCTTCCGTTCTGTGCGCTGTAGCTTTCCACAGCTTACTATATAGTCGAGGAAAAATGGCCCCTTTTTTTATTCGCTCCCGTGATGTCCTCCACTGTTTTTCCGGTGCCATACAAAGTAGGAACGCGCGTGCCGGATAGAAAGTCGCACTAGGGGCCGCTGGTCTTACTTTTACACACGCGATACTTGGCCGCACGTATGCATATGCACTTGTGGGTTACCTCTCTTTCCCGTTTTTTTTCCATCGTGCATACGCAAGTCATTTTCTCGCTGACCCCGGGGTCGCGAAAAAGTTTGTCGAACTAAAATAGGCTGCGCACCTTATTCTCATACTCGCCGACGGCCAACTTTTCCCATTTCCTTCTGTTAAAGGAACGTTTAATGATATACTCTTGCAGGCTTTGTTTTTGATTTTTTATCATATTCCTTATTTGCCAAGATAATAGAAAATGACGAGCCGCAGGCTTTTAGCCTCTTTTCTCGTTCGCCTGCTGGGAAAGTCTTGGCGGCATTGGAGTTGCTCATCGCGCGATTAAACTCTCGTCTTTAATAAATTTTGGCGCCGATCCAGTTAAAGAGGCTCGCGGCTGCTTTTTCTTTTCCATTAATTGTCTCCTCGTCGATTTGCCTAGTGTAGGTTCACGCGCTTTGAGTGGTCGGACGGGGCCAGGTTCCGATGAAGTACACTCGATCGTTTAGATCGCTTGACTGAAGAAAAGTAAGCTTTATATGGTTGCTACGGAAAATATGTCGACAGTCTTAATCGTCAATTATTTTACCTGGCCTCAAGTATATTATGCTCCAAGGACTTTCATTTAGATGTGCGGTTAGTAAAAAAAACCACCACTAGCAAGGTGCGCTTAATAGGCGAATATTTCAGGATGATTTATGATGTTCGATTATGACACGCCGTTTAAATGAAGGATACAGCTGTTTTATCCAGATGTACCGAATGCGGTTGTTGTCATTGCAATCCATAACGCATTTTCCTATGTTGCAGTGCATTTTACGTTATTAATGTACTGCATTGTACGATAAATTGTAATATTTGCTATATATTAATTATTTAATTTTTTTTAATCTATATATTAATTTTCATTGGCTAATGAGGTTGATCTCTATTGTCAGTATCTGTTGTCGCGTAAATATTATATGATGATAGTTGAATGGGTACGAAGTACTTTTCACATAAAAAATCTAACGTTCAATAACAGTTTTTCAACAAAAGCAATATCAATTTTAGAAGTGAGCGAAAAAATTTATGCTGCATCGATGAAAAGATATTTATGTTTTAAAAATGTATACATTGTATTGTCAAATAATTCAAATTTTTTATTGTATATGAATTTAATTAATTTAATCGCATCATTGCCTTATATGTGTATCACCATTAAATACAAGTGAATTTTAAAAATATTTCCATGTAATTGTTCGCAATGTAAATATATATAGTCTTAATAATTGTTAAATTAATAAACGTATTGAATTGCAAGAGTTATTTATTGCAACTAGAAAATACATTAGATTGCATAATAAAACAATCTTTAAAAAATGTTCACAAACAGTTAAGTTTATTTCCAATTAGTTGATCTTTTCGCATCTTTATGCATTAAAACTTACGCGTTATAATTTCTTTGTTATCAAGAAAATTAATCTTGAAAGCAAAGTCGTAGATTAGAAATTTTTATAATTATAAAATAAATGAGGTATTTTATCTGGAGAAATCACCAAGAATAAAGTAATAATGATAAAAAAAATTTTTATTTTCTTTTACAGAGATACATTTTGAATGTATTACTTATATGTTCGCCAAAGGAGATAAATAATTTAGTTCGGAATAAGCTTAGGGATAACATAGAATTAATAGATAGTGATGAAAAGCTCTATTATTAACTTATAATTACATGCATTTACTTAATAATAATGCCAGTAAATACAAATATCAATAAATAACTATCCCTTCAAGAATTATTTAATGCCTTGATATATTATACAAGACGCTATTTTTACATATGCCTCTCTTATCATCGAACCTATAAATGTTTAAACGTTTCCCGTATATATATATATATATGTATGTAATTTTTGCATCCGGTAATGGTTCTACAATATTTCATAATCTATATGTAAATATACCGCAGGCATATTCATTATTGGACCTCTTAATTTATTCAAAATGGTTTTGTCAAATACTAAATAAACGGAAATCGGACCGTTGTCGTGTAAAATTTATAGTCGTAGTCGCAATCTAAAATCTTCTAGAACAGTATTGTCGTGTTTCTTAATTATTTTTCATTTTAGTAATTTTATGATAAATTTGTTAACTATTGTACAAAGTGTGGCTGCGCAGCAGTATAATTGTTTGTAAAAAAAAAGTGATACTTACTTTTTAAATTACAGGATTTGCAATTTGAAGATGAAAAATGAATCGAGGTTTCGATAGTATGGCCTCGAAGTCCGATAACTCAGCATCAATGGACGACCCCAATGACGGTGAGAGATTCAGTTTAAATTTTATTATGATTTTTCTAATTATATTTACACCCATGACTCATTCCTTTTAAAGAATTTATAAACTATCTATTGCATGTAGTTATAATGAAGGGACTTTCCACTCTGTTTATTATTTTGAGTTTGTATAGATTTTGTTAATAACAATATTACGTTAATTTACAAATTAATCGCCATCGACTTCAGACAAGTACATAATTATTATTAAAATTCTAATCTAGTCGAACGATAATCACTCATAATTAAGAGCAATTTGACTTTGATGATTCGTAAGATTAGTTTTAATTGTTCATTTATTTCCTTGTGTCTTAAATAAGAACATAACTATTTTATGTCCTATTTTAAATTCAATACTGCTTAATTTTATGATATAAATCTATTAAGTAAAAAATGTCGTTATTATTAAAAATATTTTGTACTAATATTTTGTTTTACATTGCACAGACAATTGTATGAGTTTTGCAAACTATGAAACATATTTAAAAATGCTAAATTAAAAATCAAGTTCTTTTAGAGTTGAGAAAATGTTGAATTGCTTATTACAAGCATTCGAAGTAGTTATAAATGTAACGGTATTTTGTTGGTAATTTATGAGTTTTAATGATGAAAATATAATTTTTAATAAAATATCGGAACCAATTTATCGATGCTGCAATTAATGCTATTACAGTAACTGTAAATTTTTTAATTCTATAGACGTTACATAAAGTAATATAGATTAAAAAAATTATATGCAATCTTACTACAGACCTTTTTCTAAATTGTCATCCAAGTTTGATAAATCTAATAATATAAAAAATTCAGTTCTTTTATGTACTTATCTGGTGATAAGATCGTGAATTCCATTAGTTTGTCTATATTATGTAAATTTTTTTACTTTTCATAAAATTCAATTACATGTTTCATCATGCCCCAATTGGCTTAAGTTAAATTTGTATTCGTAGTCGATATTATTCATAGTTTAAAATTGTCTTACTTTTACGAAATCGTAATCCCTTTTATTTTATTTCTCACTTTACCTACGTACTACGTACCTCTCAATATCTGCAATTTAATCATTCATGTAACATATACGTGCAAGGGAATTCATACGTTGTTATGAAATTTCCAAGTTTCATATGGCTCTGTTCTTTTGCATTTCACACTTTGTCTTAACTCCATTTTTTAAAGTTCTTTTTATATTTTACCATTATAATCAGAAAGAAATATTCTCTTATATGTTTGTTATAAATTTTAGCTTGTAAAATACGTAATTATAACTAACGTCTTAGTATTTTATCTTAGAAATGTAAATTCTAAATCACTCTGTAAAATATGTCCTTCATTATTTTTGATTATTATAAAAATATTGAAGTCTTTACAGACATTTGTATTATTAATGGCTTTAATTAAATTTTGTGTTTATATTTTCGCAAAGTAATTTTATTCTTTGAATTATTACATATTCGCTTTTGTTATTCTTTCTAATTTACGGTTTCTTTATTATCTCATACTAAAACAAACAGTAGTATTTAATATAGAAGATTTTATAATGCCATCTCTTATTTATGATAACAGAATAATATACAACTAACGCGAATAAGAGAAAAGATAAAGTATCGCTTTATTTGAATCTGTTGAGATTTGCAATTTAAGTATTATTTATACTGTTTACAATCCAATTCACATGTTTTAATAAATTATTTTGTAATTGCATTTGATAGTAACTGCCTTTAAATCATATTTCCATTAATTATTATTATTATTATTATTATTGATTATACTAATATTTTACAATATATTATTTTGTTACACAATATTCTTACTATTAATATCGAATAAGGTTTTTATGCGCGATATGCATTTTACTTATACGTGAGACTCTATAGACTAAATAAATCTTTCATTTGAAAATAAATAATCATTATTTGTTCGAATATCGAATATTTGAATGCGGTTAGGCTCTTATATATTCAGTTAGGCGTTATTAATTATTAATTATTACATTTAATAATTCGATTAACTTTGTTTGAAAATTGGTTTTCCGTGTACTAAAGATATTTTTATTCGACAGTGAGTTATTACTGTAGTATCTTGCTAACGTTTTATAATTGAAGTCCGTACTTACAATTATCTTTTGCAATTATTGTTTCTCACATCGCTACTTGACTGCTTCATTAACTATTTTTAATAGAATGATATTTCATTAGTGTCGAGTCTCCCTTATTATTGAGTCTTATTATTATAGTATAACGTCACTCTATGCATTATTCTCTGCCGTTTTATATTATTAAATAAATAATTAATTATTATTTATTAAGACATGTATTTTGAATCATACTGTTTTTAGTTTTCTCGTATTTTCTCGTACACGAACATATTAAGTGCTTCAATATGTTTGCATACGTTTTGTTAATTTTGTACGTAGTGCCGCTTTACATTATACATTGACACCATTATACATTGACATTTATTCAGATTTATGTGTTATTAAGCTGTTATTGTCAGGCTGTAATTGTGCAGTTAGTATTTAAAATATTTTTGAATCGTAAACAGGATATTGAAAAATCCATCTTTAAAATACTATTTGATGATTAAAATATTATCTGTATATATTTAAGTGTAATTTATTTTTGGAGCGTCACCATTATTATAAATACAGTTATTTCATTAAGAAGAGAGAGAGAGATCAACTTTGATATACTTTCACGCCAGTTTTATAACCGATTTCACGTAAACTTTCTTTTCCCATTGTTATTTTCAAAACTCATTTTCTATTCAAATTTTCGTCACGAAGTCACCGAAAGCTCTGGCCATACAATCATATTATGAACCCAGAATTTATTAAATAATTATTTAAGTTTAACGGAAAGAAGATGAAGAAGAAGAGGAGGAGTAGGAGGAGGAGGAGGAAGAAGAATATGAGACGATTTTTTACACCTTTTTCTTTGATCTCAAAAAATATTACGAGAATATTCGCATATACTTAAAATTAGCATCCGAGATGAATGAAGAGCAATTATTTTTTTTAAATTCTTTCGACTACCTCGCGCCCCTTTACATAACGACCGGCTTGAATTCATTATCTTCAACGTCACAAAAGAGCATGTATATTCAAATTACACGGAGGAAGCCCCACGCATACCTAGTAACGAACTCGTGTTGCATCACAATCTTATATTTTCTTATGTGCACATAGGTCGCCCGGATACTTGACAAACTCGACTCTCCTGAGATCGTCGACATTATATTTCAATTTATTAGAAAACTTGTTCCTCTAAGCTATGCTAATTCGTTTCACCTTCGGAAGAAAGGTAGTTCCAGGCTTCACTCGTTCCCTCGGAGAAATGTGTACCTGCTTCGTAACAGCTTACCAAAGTGCACCCACCTTTTAAAGTAAAATTCCACGTGGTCGACTCGGTATCTCTATTTTTATGGCTCTGGTGTCCCGTGGGGCTCTTACCCTACGGCGGCGGTTACTTTACCTCTCGAATAATTCATTTGAGTGAGCCTAAGCTAGCCCGCCTAGATGACACCTATACCTCTCGCTACCCGTGATCCCTTATCTATGGCGTTTATGCTGCGAGGTAAGCCTGGCGGTCGATCCCTCGTGTATTTTGAAATGTTATTACAATGTTTATTATTGGATTGATCGAACATCGATTTTTTAAATTTTAGTGACTCGAGGAAGTTGTCGGTTTTGACGTGTGGATCAAGCTCTTTATGCTGAGAAGGCACGCGCTAATGTTACAAATTATTTACGCCATAATTTACGCCAGTAATTTGAATACGAAAATATGCATATGTAGAGGGAAAAGGGTATATTTCATTAGTATCCTAAATTGTAGAGTGATTAATAAAAGAAAGGACAGTGGGGGCTAGAGAACCGAATCAACTCTGACTTGAGTGCGTCTATAAACTTTGTTAAATGAGATATTACATTTTTAAAAGTCTTTGTAAATCAAGAGGCATCAACATTTTAACGAATACGATTATTTACATTAATTTAGAAAAAACCGATAGCATGACAATATCGTTATTCAATTAATAAAATGAAAAGATCAACTCGATATATTTCAATGTTTCATCTCACACTGTGTAGAAGGGTAAATTCTAAAAAAAATTTTAATCTATCCAATTAGTTATATATTACAATTAAAAAAATTGAAATATTCGGAACTCGGTATAATTTCACATCGCTGATTTATGTAAATGATAGCTCTGTTTCACATTACATAAAACAAGGTCAACTTGTCTTCTACACTT
The DNA here is from genome assembly GCA_030522565.1 of Ceratosolen corneri. Lineage (NCBI taxonomy): Eukaryota > Metazoa > Arthropoda > Insecta > Hymenoptera > Agaonidae > Ceratosolen > Ceratosolen corneri. The sequence goes on along the minus strand of JAPYYT010003007.1, from coordinate 26,273 downwards.
GTACATTTTACCTCATCATTGTACGAAATAGTTAAAAATTCAATGAATTGATAGTTAAAAAGAAAACTATTTTATTAATTAAAAAGTTTTGCTAATTTAAAAATTTTTTTCATTTGATGCCGTAACCCGCACCCAATTCTAAACTCATAATAAATTATCAGCCACAAAGAAATCATTAGCAATGCAACTTTATTTCTAAGCAGCGGACAGCGTGAACAAGGAAGTCATGCATACACTGGAGGGCTCCGAGAGCTCAGCCCAACAGCAGCAACAGCAACAACAACAACAACAACAACAACAACAGCAGCAGCAGCAGCAGCAACAACAACAGCAGCAACTGCAACAGCAACTGCAACAGCAACAGCAACAACAGCAGCAGCAGCACCGAGTGCCGCCCACGTATGTTTATAGCACAAGCTCGGAGCAAAACGGACGCAGTCAGGAGGACGGGGAGCACCGGAGGATGGACCATGGACATCGAGACTATCACCACCAGGCGACCGAGGACCAGCTCGGGCCGCTGCCCGTCAACTGGGAGAAGGCGTACACCGAGTCCGGCGAGGCTTACTTCATTGAGTGCGTTCTTACGATTATTCTAGCCTTATGCCTATTTTATTTTTCTCGATGAATGTGATAACACGATTCTAATTCATTTTCTACAATTATTCGAGATTTCGCGCAAAATAATAAGGCGCCACCTATCAAATTGCCTTATTGAGCGCGGTGCGGATGTATTAGAACGCCAGCCAACAAATCTATCGAGCGTGATATTTTATAATTCATCTTTCCGATTTGTTGCGATTGTTATTCATTGGCTTTACGGCATATATTTAAATACAATGATAATACCTGCGAGGTCGATTTTAAGATAAGCTTCAGCTTGAACAAAGACGACCGGACTTATTGCGATAGTGATGATATCGCGTTCTTCTTTAATTAATCCAATCCTTATCGCGAATGTTCATTTCGCGACTTGAACGATTTCAAGCAAAATGAGCCAAATCCGTGATATTCTTATTAGGCTGCAAAAAATAACGTTTTTGAAAGTCGAGCCGAGGCAGTAAATTTCATTCATTCGCGCCCATTCGTTATGATATCCTCGAGAAACGGAAGAAACGGGATTTCCAAGATGTATGCAGAGACGATGCATTTATGACGAGTAACAAAAGAACGTCAAACGCATGCCCCGATAGTCACAACACGGGGACCTCGCACTGGTTAGACCCTCGGCTCTCCAAATTCCAAAAGCGCTCGCTCGAGGAGTGCCTTGACGACGAGCTGCCTTACGGCTGGGAGAAGATAGATGACAACCTCTACGGGACGTACTTCATCGACCACGTGAACAGGCGCACTCAATACGAGAACCCGGTGCTGCAGGCCAAACGTGCGCAGCAGTCAATGGTTTGTATTTTACTTTGAAAGCACCTCTTGAAAATTACGCGAGCAATCCCTTTCAAAAGCATGGTCCACTTGAACGTTCTTCTGCGCAATGTAAGAAACGGCCTTGTATACATCAAAAAGCTGCCGACACATTACAACACTCCAATATGATCCAGGGATGATGCTCTCTGTAACGCAATCTTCCGCGTCGAATCGAACTCATTTAATTAATCTTAAAGTCGTCCGTCATGGTACTTGGCACGAATGTCGAATCATTTTGTCCTGTGGGTACGGTGGAGGCAGGAATGGTCGATCCGTTGATATCGCGCGCCGTATAATCATTGGCCGATTCATTTGACTCGAGATTTATTTCACGAGCAAAACGCAGCCGCTCTCATCTTAAACCTATTTGATTTCAATTCTCCCATCCATATACCAAATGGTATTTTTCATTAATTCCTTGAGAGAGTGTCGTCGCGCCAGGCTTGCGATTGTACAACGAAGAGTTAATTCTAAGCGAACCTTCCCGACAATCAACAGACTTCGTTGGGCGAACGCAATAAGAGTCCGAGCTTCACGAGGAACCCAGATGCGCTGAAGGGCCAGCGGATAAGGACGAGCCTGATAAAGAGCTCGAGAGGCCTCGGCTTCACCATCGTGGGCGGCGACGACAACGTCCAAGAGTTCCTGCAGATTAAAAGCGTCGTGCCCAATGGACCGGCCTGGATCGACGGCAAACTTCTTACAGGTATAAATTTTTGTGATCGCTTCGAGCGCTCACCCCATCACGGCATCTATTACAAAGTTCCATTCCCTCGGCAGGTGATGTGCTGGTGTACGTGAACGACATATGCGTGCTGGGCTTCACTCACAACGAGATGGTCGACGTATTCAAGTCCATCGGGAGCGGGGAGACGGTGTCCCTCGAGGTCTGCCGGGGCTACCCCTTGCCCTTCGATCCCAACGACCCGAATACCGAAGTCGTCACCACCATAGCCGTCAACGCACCTGGTAGTTAGCCAAGCTCGATTTTTATTCACTCGGAGCTCCCCCTCCGCAGAAACTCCACCTATTAGTGCTCAATCTGTCTTGCAGACATCCTGGCCGAGGAGTCAAGCCTTTACATGGATCTTGAGCGCTCGGGGATGCGCGTGGGCGAGCGCATCGAGCGCTTCGACTTCCTCGACTCGTCGTTCCTGCCGGTACACTCGGCACAGAATGGCGAAAGCCTCATTGCTACGGCCTCGGTTAATTCCATGCCGGATCTCTGCATCTCGGAGAAGCTCAACGCGAACGGTTCGATCAAGAGGCCGAGCAGCACCGACATACTCCTGTCAAACAGCCTCGTCGACCATCCCTCCCAGTAAGATTAACACGACTTTGACGACATTTTGTTTTTTAATCGCTAACTGACTTTTCTAACTCTTTCGTGTCCCTTGAGATTGTGATTTGTTGATGGGTGCCTTGCCTGGTGACAATGAAGTTATATTCCATAAATAGGCAATAATTGCATTGTGTGGCATTAAATTTGAAACTGATTATTGCGATTCTGTATAGTGGGTGTCTGTCTGTATGACATTTCACGGAAAACTGGGATAATTGGATATGTCGGTTGAGAGTAAATGTAATTCTTACACTGGCGTGATTAATTTATGATAATGAACATTTATGTGGAGATTGTGGCAGTGCGCTCTTATTTATATTGTCTAAAGCAACGAGGATATATACCTTTGTAATATTCGTTATAGTATTCACGAGAACACTCACTCGCCAGTACCTTCAAAACCGCCTGAATTTCTTAGTATACCGATAATTAAAGGTATCACCGGTTTTGGCTTTACGATAGCGGACTCGGCGCACGGACAAAAAGTTAAGAAAATCCTAGACCACGACAGGTGCAAAAATTTGATGGAGGGTGACATTCTGGTGAACATCAATGACGTGAATGTCAGGAATATGTGTCATCCAGAAGTTGTACAGGTAGGATTTTCAAAAATCGATTGTATGATATTTGAAAACGGTCCTGTTTTGTCAGTTTGTAGATAATTTGGCGATACTTGCTTTTAATGAAATAATATTTTCAATGGTAAACTATTAAGAGTGTTTAAAACAATAAATACATACGTAAACGTATTATTGCTTGGGATTTTAATAATAATAATAATAATAATAATAATAATAATAATAATAATAATAATAATAATAACAACAATAATAAGACTTATTATAAAGCGAATATCAATCTAGCAGTAATTTTCTAATCATTCATCAAGTACAAATAAGCTAAAACATTTTATCACTTGAATTGAAAAATTAATATTAAGACAGTCCTATGTCAATTACGCTTATATAACTCTGTTATATATTATTGATGAACATTTACGAATCTGGCTTGTTACTGCTCTTAATATTATTATCATAATTGTAATTTTAATTATTATAATGCCATTAGGGTTTTGATGCGAATGTCGTCCCCATACTAAATTTTACAACGTGACAGGTTTTAAAAGATTGTTGCCGTGACCAGGAGGCACTTATTTACGTGCAGCGATCGTTCGGCAAGTGCCCGAAATCGCCCCTTCAGGACAAGAATTGCCACAAGGATGATAAAGAGAAGGCGGCATACGATTTGTTTCGTAGTAAGACGCCAACTGCGGACATATACAGCACTCAAACGAAGACGGTCGTACCCCAGCGGCCAAAGACGCCCCTCATCGACACGCGCACCAAGCCGAGGTCGCCTCCCCCGCCCGCGGTCCAGCAGCAATCGAACATCGACCATGAGAACGAGCTACAGAATGCCCTTGATAACCGATACAAGTACAACCATGATTTTAATCATGTGATTTACGGTTACGCGGATATGCCTTACAAGCCCAACATCTCTCATCTCACCGACAACTTCAACGCCATGAACCTCTCCGGTGAGAACATTATACTTAATTTTTTTATTTACTCGATCGCCTAAAGCAATTCCTTATCTAAAATTGAGGCTTATACATCAACGAAGTACACCAAGGAATCAGATCCATATTTAAGATATGCCAAAAAATGCATCCTAATTTGTTCTTGTTCATGCCTCTCTCCCCACAAACTCCTCTAATTAATTTATATCTTCCTGCAATTAAACTTTATTTTATGTGTCTTGCTTTATAAAAATGTACGAGTGATGTTTTTAAAGATTCTTTAAAGCATTGAACCACAGTTATCGTTATTATTATTAATAGTGAATAAGGCGTATAACAACTTTTCATTCGTGGTCTAATGTAGTAGAAACCACACTTAAGAAACTTGTAATCCACTAATGCCTGAAATCCGAATAAAAATTGAATAATCAATGTTTTGCGAAGAAGGGCTGGACATGGAAGAGACGCTGCGTGACGCAATGAAACGCGAGGAATGGCTTGCAGCCAATAACGACAAGCTTAACTACAGCAGCGAGATGTACTCGATCGATGTATCGCAACAACAGCATCAGCAGCAACAACAGCAACAACAACAACAGCAGCAACTGCTGCAACTGCACCACTCCAAGCAAAACGGTATACATCAAGCCGGGGACTACTATAAGGACATCTACACGGTGCAGTCACCTATATTTGACGGCGAACAGGGCGACTATTCGTCATTCAGTGCCATGATCGGACAAGAGCAGAACGTCGACACCGGCGAGATCTGGGACAAGAGGAAGGAGAGCACGAGTTTTGAACACGAGCAGCCGCACTCGAGCTCCACCGTACCTGGGTTAGTGGCTGTGAATTCCCATTCCTTTGAGCATTCGATTGCCTTTGTTGTCGTAAAGAGAGTAGATAGACTTGTATCAACATCAATTTTACGCACAAGAGAAATAGCACTTTAATTTTTAGTAATTCAGCCGAGTCAGTGTAAGCTCGAATTTAATCATTTTAGCCAGTTTTCGAAGTGATGCAGATCGTGCAGGATATACCGTTAAATATAAGAATTATTATAAGAAATAAATTACCTTCTTAAAGGCCATTTTATTTACTTTATTAATTTATATTTCATCAAATTTGATAAATTATTGATACATAGGCTTAAATGATCAAATCAGACATAATGTGCTAAAAAGTTCTCGAAGCAGCTTCTTGTTCGAATTAAAAGTTTATTTATTTACTTTTTTCCCCTATAGATATCCACAGTATGGGAGTGACGTTGGGAATGAATTGGTGTGCCCTTCAATTCCGGACATCGAGTGGATCGAAACTTTGGTAACTCTTGTGAGACAAGATACTGGTTTTGGCTTTCGAATAGTTGGCGGCACCGAGGAAGGATCTCAGGTTAGTATCTCACATTTGAATATATACATTTATAGCTCCCGTCGTTATTAACTAAATACATCTTTAATTTATTTTTAATTTAATTTGAACGTATATATTTGAAACTTAAATTTATGTCCTTTATCCTTTAAACACCATTGATGTCGGATATTGAAGCGCTAATTGCTTCAAATATCAAATGTGCTAATTCGTGTGGTAATGTTCTTCAATTGCTGCCAAGTAATACACTATCAGCAATTCCTATAAAAAAAATACGCATTTATTTATTACAAATTGAAAAAGTATTTATAAAGTAATATTTGGTTAGCCAGTAGTCGATGACGCGGTATTTTCAAATCTTGTATTGTATTCGGACAAATGTTTTCATTAGCACAGCCAATAAATGATTCAATTGAATAATTGGAAAGGTAATAAAGTAGGAATAAAGAGCAGAAGCGCGTAGGAAGCGGATCAAGCGGTCGCGATCTCAATTTGCCGTGTGCATTTGCTTGGCCAGCAGGTTTCCGTAGGGCATATAGTCCCGGGCGGCGCGGCGGATCTCGACAGCCGCCTCAACACCGGCGACCTCATAATGTCCGTCGACGGTGAGAGTGTGATGAGCTCGTCCCATCACAGGGTCGTCCAGCTGATGATAGCTGCTGCCCAGAACGGCCGCGTCACCCTTGGCATACGCCGGCGCATCGCCACCCAGGAGCACCACCACCACCATCATCATCACCATCATCAGATGCGCGACAACGTGCAGTCTTCCACCTCTTCTTCTTACAGCTGTCGGCCCATCGGGCACACTCAATATCCTTACGAGGTTAGCTCTGACCCCCGAGACTCTTCAATTTGCTGCAATTATCGGGCAATTAAATTTAATTGAAATATCGCCTCGTCTTATGGCCTTCGGCATTATGGATTTACTTACATTCGGAATTTAGAATAGAATAGAACGGCAGTTTCCATAATCTATGTTTTTATTATACTATTTTTTATCTTTGTTTATTTTCTTATTTTTAAGTGATAAATTAAATGTGTTGGATTCAAAGAGAGTAAAAAGATAGATGGATTTGAAATAAACGCTGCCCCCTCATATTTAACGAAGACTGTGTACGTACTCGGTGCCCCCTTTTAAGGAATTAATTTAATATGAAATAAATATCATCAATGTTTTTAATTTATTATTGTATGCTTTTGTTTTGTTTGCTTGTATGCGAACAAAAACAGGTGACGGTGACAAGGATGGAGAACGAGGGCTTTGGCTTTGTGATAATTTCTTCGGTGAATAAATCCGGCTCAACGATCGGCCGGATAATCGAAGGCTCACCGGCGGAGAGGTGCGGTAAGCTCAATGTCGGTGACCACATTCTCGCCGTTAATCACACAGACATTACCAACGCATGTCATAAGGATATCGTTAATCTCATCAAGGATTCGGGATACTCCGTTACGCTTACAATCGGTTATCCCTTGGACGATTGCTGCAGCAACACCTCGCTATCTCAAAAGGTAGGATATTATGCTCCGATAACACAGTCCATACGCAATGTGTATGGCAATTGAAATTTAAATCGTTATTTTAGTTTATGAATGCCCAAAATTTAATAAATATAATGTGATTCAAAGGCATGGTAATTCCGTTTAAAGCACAAATAATAAGCTTACTTCAGCATTCCGGTCTTTTTTCATTATTATTTTTCAGGATGACTTGCCAGGAGACGGGGATGGAGGACAATATCACGCGGTGGAACTAACTAGAGGAACTCGTGGCTTTGGATTTAGCATTCGAGGTGGTCGGGAATTTCAAAACATGCCACTATTCGTCTTACAAATCGCTGAAAACGGACCAGCCTCGATCGATAATAGATTAAGAGTATGAGCCAGAGATATTTGCACTCGTCGAAATCAAGGATCAAAAAAATCCATTATATTACGAAACTTTGCATTCTAGGTGGGTGATCAGATCATTGAAATCAACGGCATTAATACCAAAAACATGACTCATACAGAGGCAATCGAGATTATACGAAATGGAGGACCAACGGTTCGACTATTAGTGCGACGAGGCTGCCAAATGCCATCAGTGGTAGGTCCCTCACACCTCTACGACATGAACATTTAAATCCAGAATTAAAAAAAAAAACGAATAACAAAGCTAACACCAATAATTCTCTCGGCGTTATCTCGTCTCATCCTCATTGTTTTCTTTTGTTTTTGTGTAATTTTCCTGTGTTGATAAGGATATGAGCTGTCGTGTATAGATTTTTTTATGCAATGGGTCATAGTTCACATGTTAACACCCATCTTAAAACTAGTCACATTGCCCGGGGGTAGTTTAGTAGGAGCCCGGAGACTGTCACCTCGGCTCGGTAGAGACGAATGCCGGATAACGCAGGGCCAATCACTGGGAAACGCTTGTCTGCCTCTGGCCTTATTGGCGCATTATTCTGTTCTTCCGATGTCGCCTCATTGACATTCTTCTTGGATGGTACAGCAATGACAATGAATTTCGAATGTCTCCCGAGATCTTCATCACGCACGTGAATTCTCGAGTTTATTATCAGTTAATTATCAGTCTCTTGAGTATAAAGCTGAGCGACCACGTATTCCCTTACTATATGCATCCACTCCTTCTGAGGATGCACGAATTACAAAACATTTCCTCTACCCTCGGTAGCGTGTGCGTCTCTAGTGGTTTTCAAATCTTACCTTCAAATCTTTAAAGCTTTTTTTTTTACCGCCCACTGGTTTCTCGCTGCCGCGCGTTGAAATTGAACGGTCCGTGTGAAAATGTTTGCCGATAGATTTTGATAAGAGACTAATCCGGCCCTCTGCAACTATCCAGAATCGTCGGTGACACGGAGAAAACAAGGTGGAACAGTCTCGTATGCATGTCAAAGCCTAGGGCGGGACACCTAAGCTGCTTCTCGTATCAAGAGGTATGGTGTGGGAAGACGGTGACCAGAAACCATAAATACGCCTGAAGATCTTCGCCATTATTGAACTGAAAAGTCGTTCATAGAGCTCTTTTGGCCTTCGGTTTGAGGGGTGAAAGACCGATAATCAATCGCTTTCTTGGCCATCATCCTTGATTACAATCGGAATTCGCGACACGTCTGTGTAAATAATTATACAATTGTTTTGTACTATTTTTTGTATTTCACTGTTGATTATATTAATTCGTTAAGTGCTAATTTTTTTTTTGTACGCGATGTGCAAACTCCTTGGCTTGGAGTATATGGCCACATACACACAATAGCATAACGTGAACGCCCAATCACGAATCTTGCAACAAAAACAAAATATCAATGCTACGTATACGTAAAAAAAGAAAAAAGAAAAAAAAGCTAACATCAACAGACTGGAAAGAGAAAAATAATATTCTGCCCTTATTATCGTCATAAATCTTATTATACCGTAATATTGCTGATTATTAACAGTTTGGCAATTAATCGCATGATATTTTAAAGACTAAGAATTTAATTAAACTGGTGTAATTTAACAAATCAAAAAAATTCTTATATGTTTTTAGAATTGACATATAATCATTAACAGAGTAAAATTTTTATTCTGGCCATCGCATCATTATTATTCTTTTTTTTTTCTTTTTAATCATCTAATCTTGCCAGAACAAATTCCGTATTTAACGATCAATTACAAGTAAATCGAAATTTATGTTTCGAATATTAATCCCGACTAACAGGTGTGATAAAGTTATAAAATATTGTGCCTTGCGCGTGTTTTGTTATATTAACATCGTCTCGTGCATATTCGTAAGTGCTTTTTAAGTATGTCAACTATTAGCTCATCCAGTGAAAAAGTTTCCTCGACAATTATTACTTATTAATAAATATACTTTGGTTATTATTAAGAAAATTAATGTTAATCATGTAAGACAATGTTATCAAATAATAAGTCTATAAGTCTGCGCGATTGCCCCTTAATTGTCTCTTACAATTATTATGAATTGTTTCATTTGGTGAAGTTATCGACGCTGAATTTTTCGAAAATTTAATAAATACCTTATTCACTAATCCGAATCGAGCTTTCTTAAACGTAGTGGGTAATTAATTCCCCTTGAATTGTTAATACACGCGCGGCCGATCGATACGGCTTATTGAAATTTTACATACTTGCAGCCTTCATATTTGAAAATAAAAATAAAAGACAAAAATTGTATTCGCTAAATATTGCCCCAGTAGTTTTGTTATTGTTATTGTTGTTGTTGTTCTTATTAATTCTGTTGCTGTTGCTGATGCTGTTGCTGTTGTTATCGTTTGTCGGGGAAACTTTTTCCGGCTGTCCTAACACTTGAAGTACGATTCTCTCATTTTGAAGCTCGATGAAATTCAAATTTATAGAGTTATGTCAGGCTCGACCAAATAAGCAATCGTATGGATGATGTGAACGCCACTCCGGGATCGCCGACATACGAAAGGCGCACGAAAAAAAATCGGCTTTCCCTATCTCTAGACTGCTGCTGCTCACCAAGAGGCAGTCGTGCGTAAAAAAAGGCCCGGATTATTAAATGTCAACTACGGCCGCACGTGCATTACGCGTCGAAACGCTGCATTTATTGTATTTAACGGGCTGTGAATATTTACGCGTGGGAATGGCAAACGAAGTACTAGTGTTATTCATCATTAGTACCGATCCAATCTACAAATTATAAGCATCTGTCGCGCAATTGCCAGGTTTCGTTCCTTCTGTTGACTTTTTCTCTTGCTGCGTATGTATGCGATACAGTGGATGAAACATGTGGGAACCGATGGAGCTACTCTATTCACATTCCTAAGCCTGAACTTGTCCCGTGCAATGCATTTATGGGGGGGAAACGTTAAAATTAACTGCATTTACATTTCTGTTCATGGAATTTTTCATTCTCGTGCCGTTTTTTGTTACGTTAATGTACGTTTAGCGAATCGTACATTCACCGATGAGCCCTTGTGAATGAGAAATATCGAGAGTAAACTTGACTTATACCACTACTGGTATTGGCATATCTCAGTAAAAAATAGACATATATCGCCCTTTTAAATCAACATTTCAATTAACTTGAGAAATTTTTTAAAAAAATTTGTAATCACCTTACTTGTCGTGCTATTTTTTTTTTATACAACAGTACAGCTGGACCCATCTTATCGGCTTAAATCCCCAATGACTCGGAAGTCGCAAATAATACATACATACATACATAATCTGTTTGGATTCTTTAGTTAGCTCGGCCGTAAATATTCATTTAAGCGATCGCTAGCAATCGCGAATCGTTCAGTTGTTCTTGTGATATTTCCGATTTGAAATTGTCCACAGAATCTAGATATAATACTAGATCCTGTAGAGATGTACATGGTCGATCTACTCGGTAACCATATTAGCATTAAATTTTACGAATTTGGGCTTCTCGTTACGTCGTTACTGATGCCATAAAACCTCCTTTGCATGTTCAGATTTCATAATATCAAGCTTGTGCATCAACAATACATTTGCCTTGATTGAGAATGTAGAAAAAATAAAATAAAATCATTCTTAACGTTAAAAGAGAATGGCGCAGCATGTGTGATGTGAACTCTTGGGAAACACAGCTCTTGCACTAAAATTTTCAAGTCTAATCTGTAAAGACTGTGACCAAAGCAAAGTTGCAAGATAGTATAGTAAATTTATAGAATGTTAAGTTAAGCAGTAGGGCCATGCCAAGCTTGTATATTTATGTAAAAAAGGATCCTAATAGATTTATGTACGGCATGAACATCAGTCATCTTATTAGTAAGTTTAAAATACTTTTTATTTTCAACATTTTTGATTTAGAAGCTTTAGTTTGAACGTATTGCTAAAATTATGCATATTTCATCGTAACATACCAGATCAAGGATATTTATTTTGTATTTGCGCATATCAAAGTCTAGTATCTTGAATTTTAATTTAATTTATCAAGATCAATTGGTATGATTTCATCTATCGATGAATTCGTTCGATCTGTATATGTCTATATTAATAATATTCTCCTGGCTTTTAAAAAGCTCATTAAAATGAACTCTTCGATTCTAATTGATAGACTTTCATCCGTGGAATTCTAAGTGAGAATTTGGAACTTGAATTTTATAATTTTTAAAGTATATGTAACATAGTTAGTATGCCTTGGTTTTATTTGTATTTCTGATTATTACTGTTTTTCTTTTTTTTTTTTTTTGCTTTGTTTTTATACAAATATGAAATAAATTTCCAAAGGTAAAAGAAATACCGAGATTGTAAAATAATTGGGCGTGAAAACAGAGAATTTTGTCTTTACGAGACTATTAAGTTACATTTATAACTGCGAGTTGTGAAATGGTAATCGGATACCGGGGTAAATAATTGATAAGTATTTAGTAATTTTAAAAGGCAATTATGAAGAATCATGTTTTTATAACGACTTGAAGGGTCGTGCGCGTGTATTAAAAGAAAATTGACGTACGGCAATGCATATGCATTCATAAAATAATAAATTCGTTAATGCATGTGCGCGAAAAAGCTGCATTCTTTGTACTAATTAATTAGAGTGCTGTGTTTTTACGTAAGAAATGAATTGTAAGCAGAACTGAACGACAATCAAATGTTTTTTATGGTTATGAAAGGATGTATAAGAGTATATAATGGATGAACTTTTGTCTAGGCCTTGCAAATTAATTGAAAATAGTTATCACTAAAAATTTAATAAACTCGTTAAATGTGTCCCATTTTTCTTGGGACGTCTTTGTCTCGCGTCTTTTTTTCTACTGTAAATTAGATTATCATTCATTGAATAAAGTATGATTCGAAATTAAAATACTTTTCATGTATTTATGTAAATATAAAATGAAACGTCGTTTGAGAAACCTTCAAGAGAAAAATCGTTCAGTTCTAGGACGACCAAAGAATGCAGTCAATATTTACGTTGAATGCGACTGTTTTGATTATGGTAAAAAAGAATTCGGTCAATTTTTAGAAATAAATTTGAATGAAAAATGAAGCTATTAAAACCTTTTTGAATAATCGTTATAGAGGACAATTTATATTTTTATATGAGTAATAGAAAATGAAGAGCTTAAAATAAAGTGTGAAAATAAAAATATAATGTACTGAAAAGTGTTGTATTTTTAGATCTCAATTATTGAAAGTATCATTCTTAATAATAAGCAGCTAAAAATTAATTATAAAATCAGTCAAGGAGTTTTTATTATATTACTTTCTTACTGACGATTGCATTTGTTAATGGGTGTCGAAATATTTTTATAAAATAAATCTTATGTAACAAATAAATGTAAATAAACACCTTTTTATAACAAATAGTTATTGTAAAATGCTTTGTGGTATTAATGAAAAAGCATATAATTTGACGAAGAAATAAAGTATATACGAGTTAAAAATAATCGCTGGTATTAATTTGAATCCAATCATATTATCTTATTCCTTAATTTTCATATACAAATTCAGGAAATAATAAAAATATATTAAATTATCTTATTGTATAATTTTGTAAGAAATTAATATATGGATTTTAAAAATAAATGAAGTAATATTAAAAACATTTTAGATATTGAGTTTCTGTTTTGTTGATTAAATTCATACATGAATATCTATATTATTATCTACCAATTACACTACTTAACTAAATTTACCTTTTATTTCTTCATAAACATTTTAATACAATGCTCTATATCCCTCTCGTGTGCATATACAAGTACAGTTTTTATCCTTATATTCCTGCAATGAAATAAGAATTAATGTACTTACAAGAATTAACTTGTTACGATTATTTAAAATTTTTGTTTATTTTAAAGACTTTTGTTAATTATATAACTTATTTAACATTTTTGTTAAATCTAAAAGTTTGAACTGTTGAAAAAGCAATAATAACAGTAGTTTAATTTTCATAATTTTCTTAATTTTAACACATTTATTTAATTACTTATTTTAATTTTAACGTAAATGTATATTACTATTTTAAAATAAAACCAGTATGAGATGTAACTTGAATAACATTATAATAAGAAAAAATTGTTAATATTAATATTTTTATTAAATAATCGAGCATAAAAACAATTTCTGAATGTATATTATGATGCTTTGTAAATTTTTGTTTAAATCGCACTCAATTTTAATAAAAACTTAATATCTGATGTTAATGTATTTTTTACGTATATTTGTATGTAATGTATATCTTTTACAAAACGAGATTGTTCGATCCTATGAGGTTGACATCCCATAAATCTGCATACATTATTGTTCGTCCAGTGATCAATATTTAATTGTCGTCCAATTTTTCATTAAAACTGAAACTATTATTTATATTATATTACATTATATTATATTATACAGCACTTAAACTTTTATATTTTGACTGTTAGTTTGTACTTTTTAATAAATATATTTACATACAGATTTGTATATGTACTTGTTAAAAATATAATATAGATAAAAACATTAAACAGTAGATAAAAGTCAATTTCAATATAATGAAAAAGAAGAAAGGTTAAATGTTTTGATATTTGTGTTTATTTTATTTATAATTATTATATAACTATTTGTTTAGATTAATAGGTAAAATAAAAATTGAGTTCATATTTCAATAAACCAATAATTTTATATTTATATATATTATATGAATATAATATAAATAAATATTTAAACTTAATATACATATTTTTTAATCATTTTTAATTTGTGACAGACACAATCCTTCGTACAAATACAGTTTTATTGTTGTAACAGCATTAGTTGACTTTACTATAAATAGCTGATAGTCATACAATCATTTCAAATAATAATTTGCAGGAAAAAAATTGATTTTTCTTTTCTTGTGAAGCTGTAGAGTGCAAGATCATTATAACATTTTTTGTATAATAATTCTTATCGTAGACCATTGCTTATTTTGATAATTAATATGAAGTAAACATTATTACACATCGTATTTTTTTTAAGATTCAGCAATTACAAAGTCAATGATTCCTTATTTTATGTGTACATAATTAAAAGTTTAAATGAATTTTTAAAAATGTATAATTAGCTAAATTAATTAATAATTAATAATTAATAAATAAAAAAATTAGTATAATTAAATAAATTTTAGCAGGGATTCATAATTGGTTGTGTAAAGTTTGAGAATATTTATACGAATTGATACTCAATTCAATTGATTCCTTTTGATTTAATACAATTTTTTTTATGTTAGTGCCTCTGACGGCAAAATATTGAACTATTCTTGTGATTCGTAAACGGTTTACATGTTTGTATACAAACAAGCTAATAAACAGTTGCATTATTTCAAATTGTAACTGTATTATTAAATTTTTAACTTTATAGTTTCATTATTTTGTATTTTTTTTTTTTTTTTTTAATGTCTATTACGGAACTTATAGCTGAGTTGGAATTTGATGACGAGATTCGTCGTAAACAGAGTGAAAAACTTGCTGTGGAACGAGCCAAAAAGTATGATAAACTACACAGTGAGCTGGTTGAACTTCAAGGTTAAATAACTTTCATGTTTTGAAAAACCCCATAATAAATTTTTAATTTGCATGTTTTCATTTCAGATGGATCTACAAAATATATGAACAGTATAATTAAAAATTTAGAAAAATTGTTAGCCAACAAAAGCACTATTGAAACGATTTTTGATCAAACAGATGATCTCATTGGTTTACCAATACCTTATGAATACCATGCGTATGAAATAATTAATTATTGAAGTTTAATTTTACTGAAAAAATTTATAAAAATTTATAACATATTTTATAGAGCTGGTGTTGACCTTGTATCCAAAGTAATAGAATTTACAAATAATTCTACTAATCATCTTAATACATCGAATTCAATTTTATCTAATGAAATACAAGAGAATATTGTAAGTATATCAATAATTTATATATCAATTTATATTGATGAAGTGTTTATTGCTATATCAATTTTATTCTCATTATATATTGACCGAAACATTTTTCAATGATTATTTTTTAATTCTTATTATATACTGTATATCATGTGATATTCCAAATATTATAGATGAACGTTACTGACAGTGTTGCTGCTGATTTGAAAGAGTGTCATACAGAAGTTGCTCAAGCGCAAGCACTTTATTTCAATACAATGTCATTAAAAAACTTAACAGATGACTCTAGCAGTAAGTTTAAATGAATCGTTTTAATACTGTGTAAGAAAAAAAATATATTATGAATTGAATGATGGAACATTTTTTCAGGTAATGAATTGCATAAGCTTGATTCAAGTTATACAGCAGGTTTTGATTAATTATTATAAGAATGTTATATAATGTCATTTAATGTATATATAGTAAATTTTTTCTATTATAAAGATTAATTTATTAAAAATCTGTAGTAATAATAACCTGTAATAATAATATTAATATTACTATGCAATTAATATCTATTAACACTTATTTATTATATTAAAAAATATTTCCTTTATATTTTTATTGTTTAACATTTTTTACAATATATAAATAAAAGAAATCTCAGTAAAAATTAATTATGTGACTATGCAGGAATTTAAAAAAAAAGTATAAGTTTTATTAATTTGCTAAAGTGATTTAATTGTGATATATGGTATAGCGGTAAAATATTCAATTATTAATCATATTGATATTTCTATAAATTAAATTAAACACATCATTTGAACAAATTTTTTGTTTAAACCATACTTAATGTATAACTTACTTATTATATAAATGAATAAAAGTATGAAAATATTGAATTTTTGTGAAATTACAGACATTTGATACAATAGGAAACATTTAATTCTATATTTGAAGGTACTTGTATTTCAGTCCATTCAAATGTAAGGAAATCGTTACAATGTAACGGTTTATAATTTATAACAATTTCTCGATATTTATTATTTATTTTATTAGCAACAGTCATACATTTTTCATAGTTTAATAGCTATCACTGAAATATTACAATGAGTGTCGAATATTTTTTACATAATTTTAATAAAATTTATAACTTTATCATAAAAGCCAGAGAATAGCCATTTGAAAAAAGTGTCATGTTTACTAAACAATATTTCAAAAAAAAAAATAAGCCGGAGAAGATTTATTTATATTAGTCTGATCTCTTATTTATAAAGAAAAATTAGATAGCTTTTTTTTTGTTTCATCGATAATTTAATTTTTACGTTTGTTATACTTATGACGAGCACGAGGATCGAATTTGCCCGTTTTGGATATCTTTGGATTAATATACATGCCTTTCACTATATTATATATTGAGAATAAAAAATCTATAGCGATAGCTGTTAATAAATTCTTTCTCTGTATATTTTGATCTTATATACCCTTTTTTATTATATTTCTTCATTCACTTGATGATGGCTTAATAATCGTGGATTTTTTATGTATCAATAATTCATAAGCCCCGTACTTTTGTTTAAGGAATTATAATAGATCTAGTAATAATGATAAAAACCACTTTTATTGGCATTAACAGATACTTGTTTTGCCTTAATTTCTTGTTTATTTGTTTTCACGTGTATATCACCCTTGATCAGTATGTTATATTTATTATTTTTATTTATTTTCAAGCAAGAATAATCTTTTATTCTTTTTCACACATAATTAATGAAAAAGTAAACAATTTTTTATAATTTATTTTAATACTGTATTTTAGAAATATTTTCTCGTAATTTCATTAATTTAATAGTATTATATAAGCTTCAGAAGCAAATATTTTATTGTTTATTTCCACAAGAAATTCCATCGGTTATTCTGTTATTTAAATGCAGGTACATATTTATTTATATATTTGATAAGATATATTAAATCAAAATAAATTCACGAATTATATAACCAATATAATAAATGAATTATAAACAGATTATAAGATAATATGCTTATTTGATGTTATGATTTTTCATATACTAAAAAAAATTATGACGAATTTATATTCGTACAGTATAATGTACCACATTCTGTACCAAATAATCCGAAGTTAATATTACCAATACTTTATTAAATTTTTATTTAATATTCTTAGAAAAATCATGATATTGATACAAATGGCTATACGCTAACTGCATATAAAAATAATATTTCTAATATGAATTTGTAAAAATATTCATATATTAATTATAATTATTATAATATATAATTATTAATTAGCAATAAACGTGTCATAAATACAGTATCTTAGGTACACCTAATATGCATTTTTTAATTATAATGAATAATTGTATGAAATTTACATTTCAATTTCGTTTAATAATATTATGAGAGTTACATTTTATTTGCAAATATAAGTGTAATAAATAAGAATTTAAACTTTTGACTTGAATTTAAAGTTCAAATTTAAAATTCCTTTGATCTTCATACTGATAAAATAGGAAATGTTTTTTAGTTATTGGCCATTATATTATATTAAATTGTATTTATGAAAGCAACGGGACATATATTAAAACATATATTACTGTTGGCTTTTTCAGCAGTGGAAGTTACATCTATTCCTTCTATTTAATGAACACTAAAATTTCATTTCTAATCACTTTATCAAGATTCCACCTAATAATTCCTTCAAAACTCCGCCCATAAATCGTGAGAGCTTCACCTCCATATGGTCATTACTTTTACTATGTTTATTTACAAAACACGCACGCAGGCTCTCTCTCTCTCTCTCTCTGTGTATTTTATATAGACGTCATAATTTTATTATTAATTAAACTATGCTACATATCAATTTATTATAGTTTATATTGCTAATCTTTCAATAAATAGTTGTTTGGGATTAAACCCGATGTATACATTTTCTCGCTTTGGAGTCGGAGACGCAGACAGTGGAAATGAAGAGCTAAATATATATTTTACATAAAGGCAGAAATAATTAATATGACAATATTCTATAGTGAAGTTTATTAATAATAATTGTATAAAGAAATTGACTATTGAAACTAAGCAGGTGAAACTTAAACTAACTATTGATATAAATGTTGTTAAATATAATTGAATAAATCGACGATTGTGAAATCCACATATTAGGATTGAAATGGTTGCCTCTAGAAGATATTTTTACCTTTACAAGCAAGATGTCAATACCTCGGACTAATTTTACAACAAAACGGCATTTCAATCCGCCTTCAACTCGGCACATAGGTGGAAAATGGGAATCGATGGTAAAATCAGTAAAATATTTATTTAAATTAAATAATTTATTTAAAGGGAACCAATCAAAATACATTATTAACAATGGAAGAATTTACAACTTTACTTATACAAATCGAATGTATTCTAAATTCACGTCTTATCGAACCCCTCAGTGATGATCCAGATGACTTGATAGCACTAACACCCAGTTATTTTCTAATTGGAGGCCCGATAAACTCAATATCAGAAACGTCCTTAAAGGATTTGTCGATTTCTAGACTCCCACAATGGCAATTTATTCAACAGCGAGTGCAACCATTTTGGACGCAGTGATCAAAACAATATGTACAAAATGACACGATGAAAGACACAACATAAAGGTTGGAACATTGGTAAATGTCAGTGACGAACAGTTTAAGTATGTAAGTGGCCACTAGCTCGAGTGATGCAACTATATCGGAGAAAAGATGGACTTACAAGAGTTGCCACCGTAAATATTGCCGTTCCATCATTAATCAGACCAATAGTAAAACTCGCTGTTTTACCAATTGCAGCCCAGGCTGAAAATCATCAACTGGTTGATAATGGCGGGCGGAATGTTCCAGATTACTAGACATTGAAGAAATGTCTCAACTCTTTAATTCCTGGAATTTGTTGCGTAAACTTTCCGCTCCTCACTTCCCCTTTGTTGCTAAGCTCGAAGCGTGACAATAGAAAAAAGGCATCGATAATAAGCAGAGGAAATCGCATAGAAACAATGATGTGACATTTCTCCTTCTTTCCACATACTTCCACCCCTCATTTAACGGTTTTTTCTCGAATTGTAAATAGAACCGCGAAAGCCAGTATTTTCTAAAACAACAACGACCAATTACTAAAAACAAAAGCAGTAGGATATAATTAAAGAAGTGATGCAGTGCTTATTATACATATATATAATAAAATCGTTCTTTTCTTTCATATTAATAATTTTGCAAGGGAGTTTATTTAAATTCGTGGTTATTATTGCCGAAGGCGGGAAATTCTTAAATAGAGATTCTTATATGAGATAAGAATTACCCAGAGGTTTTATTTAAGTGATTGGTTATTCTCGATCTGCAATAAGTCTTAAATAAGCATTATCCATTTGAGAATAGCAAGATTAAAATTAAATATTGAAAATTGGGTTCAAAGCTAATCGAGGAAGAAACTCGAGTCTAATTAGCTTCAAGACACACCTGTTCAACTTTGGTTTATTTGTTGACGTTTTATTTTTTCACTTATTATTATAAATAAATTCACCACATTTATTCGTTAATTGGCACTGTTTTTAATTTTTCTTAGCTAGCCCTCCCCTTCCACTTTCTACTTATTCCTTCCTTTCATTGTGGAGGGAATGTAAAACACACACAGGAATTATTTCCAAAACAATATCCATTCAAAATCTGTTATATTATATATATTATATTATATAATATATTTTTAATGTAGCCATTCATACAATGGAATAAAATGTCAATATCATTTTATTCCTATTATAGAATTATAGTATATTGTGGACATCATAATGCCTCGCGAATTAATTAAATATATCTAAATATCAAATTACTTTTGCAATATTTTAGTTCCTTATTTCGAAAAAAAATGAAAAAAAAAATTCACGTTTTTAATTTGTGTATGCGAGAAATTAAATTTGTATTAAAAAAGAGAAATAGATTATAACAACGGTAAATCTAATTTAGTAAACTTAATTATACATTATAAATTATAAATTTTTTTAAACGTATCTTGAAATTACCATTTCTGAACATGGTTTTCTAATTACAAAATCATTTTAGTATTCAAATTTTATTATTATTAAAAATTTTATTATTGCTTTTATGTAAAGATATTAATATTAATATTACATGTTTTTCCTTATGATGCTTGATTATTATTTCTCTTCTTTAATTTGTTTAATGACATCTTTTTTATTTTATAAAAAGCAAAGATAAAATTTTACGATAAACACAATAAAATAATTATTTCATAATAACAAATTGACATATATAACGATTTTCGAACTTAGTGGCTGTGTGCTGTTGAAGTCCGCAACATATTTATTAAACTATAAAACTATAAACTATAAAAATAATTGCTTTTGTTACAAATATTTTCCTTAGTGATATACTTATATCCTAATTATTTTGTACTTCACCTAAATCTGCATATTTTAAATACGGTATCTTATTATGTACTGTGCTAATTATTATTTAGTTAATAAGACTTCAGATATATGAAATATTTTATTATAACAAATTTACAGCCGTGAAATGCTTATAAATATATTATTAATATTGATTATTAATTTAATTTTAGAATAAACTTTTATTAATACTAATATTTCGAAACTTATGATAAATTAATTTATTTAAAAGAATTCCAAAATGTATATAACAGATAATTTTAATGTAATGTAAATACATATAATTAATTTATTTTATTCAATAAATATTTATCCTATAAAGAACAATTTTAAATGATTTAAATTTAAGTTTTTGAGATAAAATAATATTCCGTTAAAAGAAAAAATTTATTAGATTTAAATAATTTAAAAATTTTATTATTAAAAAAAAAAAAGTTTTCTTAATTTTATTTTCATTCCATATTTCATTTAATATAAATAGAATGACAATTCACTTTATAGTAGTTCATGTTCGTTGATATATCACTTTTTTAAATAATGCCGTTGATAATTTTTATTTAATAAATAATACATATACTGTAATCATTAGTGTTATGAGAATTTAATAGTGGGAGCTTTAAATTAAGAATATTATTAAATAAGTATTGAAGAATTTTAAACTTTAATGTATAAGAATTTAAGTTAAAATCATGATAGTTTCAGTATATGAATTTAAGTTTTATATTAATTAAATTAAAATAAGAATTAATATATATATATATATACACACGTTTATATTTTATTTTACATTTTTTTCACCTTTTATTAATATGTTACTACCTACCTTATCCAATAATGCACAAGGGCGAATGTAAGGTCTCTTTGTATACTATAAAGTGTATTAGGTACAAAAATGTATAAGTCCATTAAGAATTTACCAGTGGTGTTATTTATTCAAAGCTTTCCTATCACCTTAAATATTATCTATGGATTGAAAGTTTTGTAGTATGACAAATAATTAAATATATGAAAAAATGCAAGCTATTATTTGTTAAAATATTTACGAGTAAAACGCTCGTGTTAGTGATAAAAAAAAAATGCTACAAATATTCATTTTTAAATAAGTATTATAATTTCATTGAATACTGATCTGAATAAATGAAATAAATAAATTTCTGTCCATAAGAATAGTATAATAACGTAGAATATTTCAAGTAAAAAGTATCAATAGCTTAAAATTGTTTGTGCACGTATGGCGAATTGAAATGTATTGAAAGCATCGAATTTTATTAACAAGCAATAAAAGCAAATTGTTGAAAAAAAATTAATTTAAAATTTTGATAAAATTGATTTTGAGGTATTCTTGCGATACATTCGAAATATATTTACAAGTCAATAAAATGCCAGACAGTGCAAGGATAACAATTTCTCAGTTTCGTACTAAAGATCACGAATCATTGCATTCTTCGTCATTCTACAAGGAAACGTATATTAATACTTTAATATTGAAATTAATGGGCCTAGTTGCTTTTAGAAATCAAAGCCTTCACTGTTTAAAAACCAGGCTTCTATGTATTTGGTTTCACTTTTGTTATAATTTTTTAAATAGTATTTATGTTTGCGTGTTTATAAAAGATGCGCTTAAATTTAAATATAACATAGAATTGATTTCGGAAATGATTATTCTTATATGTTATCAAATTCGTTTTATAATATTTTACTTGCATCGAGACGAGTTGGCGTCGTTATTAAATTTTGCTGAGAACCTCTGGGAACAACTCCAACCGGTTGAACAAAAGTTTGTAATAAAGTTCATCACTAAAAGCAAAATTATGATTTCAATCTATCTTGGCATATGTATACTATTATATGGATGCTTCACAATATTGGATCAGCTTGTTCTATCTACAACGAACGGTTAGAATATTTAGTAGTTCAAAAGAAGCATAATAATAAATTAAAATCTAATTATTAATAGCACCTTAAAATGAGAAGAATTTATTATCAATGTTTTTTTATACGATTATGATTTTATTCTGTATGACTCAGTATATATTTTAGTTTCTTTATCGCAAGTGATATATTTTGCATAAGTGAATGATTTACAATATCTATGTAAACTTGTCCGATAAGTTGTATAAAATATTTTGAATAGCAAAAAAATTGACAAATATGGACCGTTAATTATTGCATTTAAAATGAAATATTTATGCGTATAATAATGAATAATACGTATATGCATTTATATCTATTTGTGCATTATTTATGTATATAAAAAAATAATTAATTTTTTTAATGGAAATTTTATTATTTTTGTTTTATAATTACATAATGAATATATTGCTGAATTTATGAAAAATTTTTGTACACAGTTTATACAAAAGCACGTAATATAGTATATTTACTAGAAAAATCTAACAAAAAGTGTCGTAAAATATTGTAAAGTTTCATATATGTAACGTATATTTATCAAAATAATTTATAGTTTATAAGAATATAATTTTAATAGAGAACAAGACAGCTACAAGAGACTTACCTTTCAGTTTTTATGTGACTTTGCAAGATAATTTAACGTTTACAATAATGTTCGTTGTACAATGCTTCATTACATCTGGACTTGTATTTACAAATAATGGCGTTGATACAATTGGAATTCTTTTAATCATGATAGCTTGTGGATATTTCAGAACTCTTCAACACAGACTTCAAAATATTTCAATGAACTATGATACTAAAGTAGGAACAAAAGATTTTGTAAATACTGTATTGACATGCATCAAACATCATCAAATAATAATTGAGTAAGAATTGTTTCTTTTTGGTTATATTATGTTTTTTCCAACATAAAAACAAACATTTTGTAATTATTCTTAGGAATAAAAATTAATAAACAAAATTTTTTTATGCTTATTATTTTACAGTTTCTTAGAAACTGAAGACTAGTAGTAAAATTAGATATTCCATTTTTGTTTAAAATTTTAATTTTATTATTTTATCAATTAAATAAAAATTTTTTTTAATAATTTCAATATAAATTCAGTTTTTTTTATTTAGAATTGAATTTAATGTTAAATAAAAATTGGTTTCTTTACTTTGTTACAATCATTAATATAAATCATTTTCTTTTATTAAAGAACATTGCAAGAGATATTTTAATTTGTTCAAAAGTGAAAAAGATTCTGATAATAGATAAATATATTAATTTTAAATAGATTTTGTAAATTTTCAATTTCATACGTAAACTTTATGACAAACAATAGAAATATTATTTTATTTAGGAATATTGAAAGTTAATTATTACATTTCTCGTTGGATCTGTTATTGTAATATAGTTAAATATATAAACTTTGTAAACTTCTTAAAACAAACTACTCCATGTATAAATTATTATATTACATGAAAAACGTTCGTTTCCATTTCTTAAATCTAACGATCAACATATCGTATTAATTTTTATAAAAGTGATTTTTCTTATAGGCTACATGTTTATTTATTTCAAACGTATCGAAAGGCAGATCTAAAGATGGAATAAAAGTTCTTTATTTATTTGTACGGGGAAAATTGTGACAAAATAAACAAATCACGTAAATGAATAGCAAAACTCTTTTCATCCTATTCATCAATATTTTATCATTTTCGAGTTATTGAAATTGTTATTTAACATTTAATTTGTGGTAAAAAACTAAGATGCATATATATTTTTTCAATGTAATGTCACGATAAATTTTAATTACTTTAGACAAAGCGTGCATTGGGTAATTACTTTGTAAAAATAATTTAAAATCGTAAAACTGAAAATCATGATATCTTTGGTGTAATTAGATTTATCATGGAGTTTTGTAGTTAAAAGAACAAGTTTTGTAGTTAAGAGAATATGTTGAAAAAAAATTTACCAAATTTATTTACCAATTTCATTTTTTACGATAACACATCATTTATATGCACAATTCATATATATATAGCTAATGAAATTATAAATTAAGCAATAATTGTTTCGTTATTAATTTAGATATTGCAATAGAGTACAAATTATAATGAATCCAGTATTCGTAACACAGTTAGTGGCTTCGACTTATATTATGTCTATAGTAGCATTGAATCTTGTATCGGTCAGTAAAATTGGTTTTTTACAACAAAACTATTTCACGAATTAAAACATTAAATATTCTTAATAATTTTATAAAACAGGATAATTCCAACAAATCAAAAGACATTGTGATTCTTTTTTTACTCTTAATCCAGCTGTTTTATCTTGAAAGCTCACCGGAGATACTCTTAAACGAAGTGAGTCATGTAATTTTAAATTCTATAGTTACTTGCGTACTTCGTTAAATACTACTTGCAGCAAATGTGGTCATTTCAATTATTTTTGTCATTCTCAACAGAATAAAATTCCTTTATTCTTTCGTTCACAGTTTCACAGTACATTGCTATTTACATTATATTAAAGATATATATCATTGAATATCATAGATACATATCATTGAAGCATCTCATCTTGTTTGAGAGTCCGTGGGGATCTCGAACGTCTCTCAATAATACTTTATTGTTTGGAGAATTTATTAGACGTTTCTGCATGCTTATGATCGCCAAATGTACCCAAAGAGCCTTCACCTCCTTTAATAATCACCGAGTCTGTTTATAACTTTTGCCTACGACTATAGTTTCGAGTGTCTTTATTTCTTATTGCGTGCCTTATTGCAAAACAAACTAAACAGCAGCGCGGATTACCCGCTGTGGTTTGCTCGCGTCGGTCGTACGGACAAAACAAGCAAGATTTATACTCCGTCTATTGTGCAACGCTTTGATTATCACTTGCCAGTAAAACAATCGTTCATTTGTCCAACAAGGCCCTGCCCAGGGTCCACCCCTAATCATTACAGTGCACCAATCACAGTACGATAATTGGCTGTGAGCCGATTTTCGTAGCTTCCCACTCCCGAGGAAATTAAACGATGAACACACCCCCAGGAAGGCGGGGTGATTCATGATAATTCGACTGTACGAGCAGCAGCATTGAATTATTTTCGTTGTCCCGTTAATTAAATTTCTGAGTTCTTTATACAGTCTGTTTTTTTTTGTATTAATCAGTGAGCTTAAACTTAAGGCAGTATTTCAAATGCTTTGGCAAAACATCGGGAAATAGTTCATTCATTTACTAAATTTATCAGATTACAATTCATCTCCGAGTATCACGACATTCAATATACAACTGAGTATCGAGATAGCACGTTAAGTATTTCGTTTTTACATATATACAATTCTACTTCAACATTTATATTTTGCATATTGTCACCAATAAAAACTATTATAGTTACATACAAATTTCATAGATTCTCTTTTTTGAAATTTGCTGCTACCC